>JAEMWC010000478.1:565000-590000 GCA_016490735.1 Pachyseris speciosa
ACGGAATATGATCAGAAAATTGAGATCATCTGAAGGCAAACTTTAAGATTAATGGCTTTCGGCCGATTTAGACGGTACAACCCTTTTATTTGCGAGAAAAATAATAAGCAATTCCGAGGAGCCAAGGCTTGCTCAAAAGCGAATTACCGCAGTAAGTGGTAAACAAACTGAATATCTAATTCAATATGTTACCGATCGTCGCAGTTATGAACACTACTTAAAAAGTAGCGAAAATAAAGCCTGAAAAAAGTATATTCATGTATTCATTCTCATAAACTGAATATCATTAATTACAAACTGGCTGGGATACTGCCAATTTGCTGTGGGTAACTGAAACCTACAATTCTTCGGGAAAGACGTGGTAAAATGAAATCGGCCCATGGCCAGGATTTTAGCGGCCCATGACATTCGAGGTCCTTGGCAGTCGAATGACGAGAGTTGTATTCAATCCTTTGCGTGGCCACTCTACGGATGCGGATGGTCGTATGTAAAACTCGGTAGCGTCCAAATGGCCCTCTCAGATTTACCCAAATGAGTAACTTGCAGAATTCGTCATCAGCTACTCCCAAAGACTGTAAGTTTACTTGCTGCCTTACAAAGATCTTTTTACTTACCTCGTACACAAACGCTGGCTCTGAACTCAAAACTGTGATTTGAAAACGCAAACGAACTGTAGATCAGCGAATATTGAGAAGAACTGAAGACAGGACGTCATTGTGGCGAACAGGAAGTTGATTGACCCTTAAACGCCCAGGTCAAACCTAACAAATGAAGTCTAGAATTTCTTTATGACATGACTCTGTTGAATAAAAGGGGAATTGTGTCCCATAGCAACATATTTACTCTCTGATAGTTGTCGTTGTAGTTTGCTTGGTAGAAGTAGAGATACATAATCAATTTGGGTTACTGGTTATCAGGGATGGCCTACCGTAGACCTTAATATAATTATTTCGAACCAGAATTCTATAAACTGATTAACATCAAATATCTGCATCCAGCAAGGATGCATGCATTGTCGGGCAAACGAGAGATGAGCAGAAAGGCATTGATCAAAGAGAAAACACTGCATTAATTCACTTAAATCCTATTTCTGGGTAGAGAATTATCATATAATGATAGTACAATTTAATTAATGCTTCAAGTTTACTTTTCGAGAGACTGTTTCAAAAATATACATTCTATTGCAGATTTCTTGATTTTCGATTCTCACAAAAGCTAAGTTTATCTATCGTGACATGGCCGTCAAAAGAAATCTTAATTAGATAGCTAGAAGCGCACAAGCGACACACTCAAACAACAGCCCAAGGCCTGGCAGCCTGGCTAGTACCTACCGCATGCGCACAGCCATATCACTCGGGCAGGGGTACTCTTACCTCATACCCAGGGTCTTCGTTTCCCTTAACCCCTTGACAACCCTTGGACAGCTGTTTCGTCCTTGTTAGGACTCATTAGCATGGCATAACCATCGGACAATGCTTAACAGCCACCCATGGCTGCCACTGCCTGGGTGATATGGCTGTGCGCATACGTCAGGTACTGGGCAGGCCTTGGGTTGATGTCCAAGTGTGTCACTTGCTTTTGTAAATGTTGACACATTAAGGCACAGGTACCCCGACAGCGATAAACGTGACTATATGCATGTATGCTGTTGTGTTACACCGGTTTGAATTATAAAGATTTCTTCGAGAACGCAGCGGATGTGTTTATTAAGGCAGAACTGAAATACCAAAGTATCTTAATAAAACAGGTACCCAAATGGGTAGTTGTGTCTACTGCCTTTGGATGTAGAAACAATCGAATCACCAGATACAGTTAACATTATTTTGGCCTGCTTGCGCGTCAACAAACCGGCCAAACGAATTTTGAAAACAAATAACGGGAATCAAACGTGATTTGAGGCAAGCGAAATTAGAAATCGAAAGTAATTAGAATCGCAGTTCTTCTTTCTGCAACGGGTCTTGCAACTTGTCTCGCAACGGTTTTGGCCATTGCAGGGTATGTTACACTTGGTACAATGTTTCTTGCAACTTGTCTCGGAATGGCGTTGCGACACAAGTTACACGAAACATTGCACAGTGTAAAAGCGCCTTTAAAAGTACAGTTTTCTCTTCATCAGAACAAATACAGAGATTATGAAGCATGTCTGACAAATTTTTGTAAGACGTCGATCGGTTCATGCATGAAAATGCGAAAACGTTCAGATGATAATTCAAAACAGAAATAATTGAATAATAAGCTTAATTGAAAACAGAATAATTGACATGTGAATTCAGTTCCTGCACGTCATAAGTAGACTGACTATGTGCCCTTTGCAGTTTGCGTTGAACAAAACCGTTGAACAAAACGGTGGAAACACTAAGAAGAGAGAAGGAGGCTTAGCGCGAGATTAAAAACTGTGTCAGGAAATTTTCAAAAGCGAAGTGCGCCAACTGATTAAAGCAACTTTAATTGTGATTTAATCAACTTTCCCTTGTTCCCTCTTAAAATAAGGACAACGACAACTTTGTGTGGCTGAAAATGGGGAAGTGGGTGACAAAGTGCTCAATTAATGATTTAGCCCCATGAGCCCCTGGAGTGTGAAGAAAAACAAAACCTACAGCCCAAGGGGATGCACACAGTGGATAAAGAGGAGGGAGTGGGCCTTCTCTCAGGGCCTCTGTGAGCATACCTGGTAGAGAGGAGGGAGTAATGGGCCTCCTCTCTGATTGGAGGGAGTGGGCCTCCACTAACCTAACTCCAGGGGGTAGAGACGGAGGGAGTGGACCTCCGGAAATCGAGTCTATGGGTGCAGGAGTGTGACGAGAGGAGCACTTCGTCCCCACACGAGCCACAAGGGAAAATAAATAGTGCCTTTCATTTTGCAAGGAGTGAGGGACTGTGTAGCATTTGCATTAGGATAAAAATGGGAAAGGTTGGGGAATAAAAAGCCCGAATAAACTTTAAGGCTTGGTGGCATGCCAGAATCCCAAACCTCCCAAAATAAAAGGCATCATTTATGTTTGATTAGTGAGTTATAAAAGACTGACAAGCTTTTGGGGAACCTGTGCCAGAACAGAAGGGGGAGTTCTAATGTATCTCTCAAAACAGTCTGATGACCAACGACCCAAAACTTTAATTAGCTAAGGGGGTAAGTTTGCTGATGCAGCTGTTGTGGCTGCTCCTATGCGAAAACTGTGCCCAGCAAAAAGCTCACAATAGAACAAGAGTTGTTGTTTGACTGAAATTTATTTCATATGTTCAATAAACTTCAACTTTATTTCAGTAAAGAAATGATCTTACAATAGACTGGCCTACAAAATAGCAATGGCTAATCTAGGCGGCCCAGCGGAAAAAGAAATTAAAATGAAAAGAAAAGAAGAAAAGAAAGGAAGGAATAATATTTTAAGTTACAATAATTCATATTTTTATCATTGCTTTAGTTTAATTACCATTGCATCTAAGGAAGAAAACGAAAAGGTAATTAACGGAGAGCGGAAAGCATATAATTTATACAATATGAATTACTTAACTGCTGAACCAACTTTTTCAATTATCAATGGCGTCGAAAGCCAGAATTCTCCCTTACCTGCAGTCGATCATCCGTCGTGCCCACTGTTAAACAGTTTCTGATTGGATGGCAAAATGCCGAGAAGAACCGAAATTCTCTTCAGGTTTGATTGGCTACGATTGTCTGCCGAAGTTAACGCTAACTATGACAAAGTGTCTACCAGCACATGTGCAGTAGACACAGAATCAACTTACTTCGATACACTGTTGTGTTCATTATTGTCTGGTAGCCTCTCAGGTCGGTTTAATTTGTAAACCCAAACAGCCAAATCCGAAGAAAATCGCCAAAACTCCAAAAGGGAAACGACTTGTAGCAGTAAAGATCTCAAATAATTACGTGATTGATTTCAATTTGGGGCCAATGATGCAGGGAAGAGAATAAAACGTAGAGCGAGCTATGTTTGTTTGAGGCCTTGTGTGCCACCAGGCATAGCTAAGCGGTTCATTTTGGCACAAGGCCATAGGGAGTTCAAACCGTTCTAGATTACATCTCATTCTTGCTCAAATCTCTCTCCTGAATTGGATAAAACAATTAAGAGCTCGGTCGCAGAGGCGTCGAAAAGCAACCCATTGTTGATCGGTGTTTTTTTACAGTCAGTTCTTGTCCTTGATCGAAAGGTGAAGGTGATGGCTTTCTGTAATGACGAGGTGTTCAGTGTATCATCTGTAGATTTAATCTGTGAGTTTGGGTAGAGTATGAACGTTTTTATCATTCTTCTTTCTTCCAATGTGAATTTCATAAAATGTGTTCGCAATGACTTACTGCTAGATTAAACTGCACACGCTTCCTTTTCCCCGTTTGTTGTCGAGATTAAATTCTTTATTTTACCACTGATCAGGGAAAATGAGTTACATTTTCAATTGATAAATTCTCTACTTTACCTTTTCTTTTTAAAGATGCTAATCCCGGTCATGTTACACGATTTTAATACGCAGGGCAGGGCTGCATTTCACATTTCTTCCCCTTGGCGAAGCCAGGCATTTCGTATATCCTATCATACAAGCGACTGGCATACTTAAGGCAAGGCAGAGGAAATAGGTTCCAATCCACAATGCCGCGATTTTTCTTACAGAGCCACTCGTTAGCGCAACTGAAATAATTTTGACAAAAGAAATATATTCCTTGTGCATTTGGTGATGGGTGACCCCCCTTGACAATGTAATGCTTGCTGTGGTCGATGTGATCCTCGAATGCTTTGGCTTTGCTGCCCCAGAGAAGCCAAACGGATGGGTTGACGTTGTCATTGATGTACTTGATGACTTCGTCAGTGAATTCCTTCCAAAGATATATATGCGAGCCGATCTCGTCTTGAATTAAGGTAAGAGCTGTGTTAAGCAACAGAACCCCCTGCTTAGCCCAATTAATAAGAACCCCATTTTCGGGATCAACGCAGTACCCTTCATTTCGTGCCTCGAGAATCACTCTTTGGACGCTTGGGACATTAGTGGGGTGGACTGAGGGATCTAGACTAAAAGCTAGCCCTGTTGCTAGGCCTGGTTGAGGAGCTGGATCTTGCCCAAGGATTATGGCCTTCACTTGGTCGGGGGAAACCATGTGGAATGCTCTGAAAATCCGTCCGATGTCTGGATTCAGTCCAAGCCCTTGAACGCGAGAGTCGTATTCTAGTTGATCTGAGATGTTCTGCATCATTACCACCACATCTGGGCGGTTGAAGTATTCCTCCCAACCTTTGGGTTGGCAGGATGAGTTGTAAATCAATTCCATGAGAGTATGTGTCTCATAGGTGGCAGACTCCAGAAGATCTTCGCAGCTCTCATCCATCTCCTTCTTTTCAATAACATATCCTGTTGGATTTGCAAAGAAATAAAAGTTAAAGTAACCGACTGCTACGGGGTTTGTCCTGAATTTAATTCAAGCAGCCAAAAGTGTGGGATGATATTTTCTGACAAAATTTGATTGAATATTTTGATATATAGAAATCAGTACATACTCAATGTTAAATTTTATCAGTACTCACGTTTTGCATCAACATTTTTTCAAGTGATCCTTAAGTGTCCTTTTTTTCGATCTCTGGTCTGACCAGAACCACGAGATCGTGCGAAACATCAAAATTAACGGATTTGAAAAATGGCCAAGATGCAAAGGAATTCCTCATTAGAATGATTTTCGTTGGACCTTCCAAGACGACTCCCTCAAGAGCGCTTAACTTGTTTCCATCCACAGATGAATCTTGTGTGCAAAAGAGATATTGTTTAATTTTCCAGTGGTATTGCCTAAAACTTATTGAGGCTAAAGCGAAATATCGATTGATTTCAAGACAGGCATTCTCACGTACCAGATCAAACGCGTAGCGTGTTCGCTGAACCAACCAAACACCGCGCGAGTTTGTGCTTGTTTGCTAAGCTAGTTAAACTGGTATTTGGTAGTACGTTTGTGGAAGTTGAAGTTCTCTGATCATTTCATGGCGAAACGAAGATCGCTTTATTGTGGACTGAGAATATTACAACGTCTGTAGAGAACAGCCTGGGTTATGCGCACCTGTTAGATATTTACTCGTTTTGCTCAGGGTAAAGCATCTTAACATCTGTAACGAAAAGTGACTCTGACCAAACCGTAATTACACTTACCATAACTGGTGCACAAGTGAAAAATTGCCAAAAGAAAAAGAATACAGTTCATATTGCAGTGGTTGCAAAGCCTCTGTCGAAGAAAATCTAAAAACAAGGTGAAAAAAAAATTCCTCAGTTCTTGGTATCTCAAAAGCTCTACTAAACATTTTGAATGTTGCTACTGTTAATCGAAGCGTTAACGTGACAGCATACTGATACCATAACAGCCTACGCAAAGGCATATTGGCTAAGTTACCTTAAAATACTGATACAGCAAAGGAATTTCAGCCAAGGAGAAAGGGAGACGGAGGCCTCGTTTTGAAAAAGAGGGGAAAGGTAATTAGGAAATGGCCTGTTGTTATTACGCATCATTACGGGGCATGCCTCAAAGTCAAGCCACGTCAAACATCGAGCGCACGTGCAGAGGAAGAAATTTAGACGAACATATAGCGTCGTTTTGATGTGCAATGGCTTTGAAATAATTTCACACCTTTTAGATAACAATGTACCCAGTTTCTCTTTTGGCGTTCGCTTTCTATTCGATTTAACATATTTATATCAGTTTAGTTCGGCTGATTCAGACACTTATCATATTTATGAGATGCGCGAGGCCGCTTAAGCAGTTTGTGAGATTTCGTCCAAGCAAGGCATTAATGTTTGAAGCAGAAGTGTCAATATCGGTGCTGGTAGGTTTTTCTTGAATTTTTAAGCTTACAAAGACGCCCTTCAGCTGGTTTCAGTCTTTCATTAAGCCCCGTTTAATTAAACACTTTTGCGTCAATTGTCACTGCGCAGGCAATTGGTGTCTCAAACTCAATCCACGTCATACATCGAGCGCGCCGGCACTGATGAACAAATTTAGACAGTCATAGAGTCGTTTAAAGACGATAAAGCTTTAAAATAATTTAACTCTTTTAATTTAACTCTGCCAGTTATTGGATATGATCCCTGTTTTTCATTTGAAAGACGGCTTTCTAAGGACTGCGAACTTTGTTGAAAATTCGAGAATTTTGGAGACCGTGAGACCACCATCATTTTTTTTCTGCTAACCCGATGGTTTTGGGACTTGAGAAGAAATTGAGACGGCGAGACGGCTCTTCCAAAAACTTCAAGGACCGTGGAATTTAAATTGTCAGACACATTTAAAGATCATCCGCCAACCCTCAGCAGAAATTTGGAGAAGATAAACAGTTTTGGTAAATTTTCCAGCAAATGTTCTCAAGTACATTGAATAAACAATTAAAAGACAAAATTATAGTATGAGCGAAAACTTTCAATCTCTGCTCGAGCCAAAAAAAAAGTTTCAGAAGCACGTCGCTGTGTGTACCGATTTGGTAAAATTTCTTTTTGCTTTTTACTTGCTTTTTTTCTCTGAGATACATAGATTTGTAAACAACTGCAAGATCAGACTGACTCACTTGTTTGGATTGAAAGACAGCTCGTACAACTTCAAGCAAAAGACCACCTGGCTCCGTCTTGATGTTTCGGGACAAAAGACGCTCTGACCGCGTATACTGATGAATAAGATATAGATGTGCTGGCCGTTTATGATTGCTTATTAAAGCTTGATTAAATGCGCTCTTCTCGGAAGCCCAGTGTAACCATGGAGTGTAATGAGTTTGCTCTGGTTTAAAATACACGCTGGCCGTTAATGATATTTATTATGAAAGAAAATGGACAATGTTGGTGCATCTTTCCAATATGCGCAGTGTCTTCAGTTTCGTCATAATTCTTGCAAGACGTTCCATGAAGTACCTCAAACCAACTAAAAGATAAGCGTTTTGACTCTTTAATTGAGAGTACAAGAATAAAGGAGAAGGGGTGGCCTGCGCAAATGCAAACGGCTAAATATCGACTCGTATAAATATGCAAATATGCAAACGCTACACGTTAACGGTGATACACGTATCTACTAATGCAAAGTTCATTTTGAACTGTTTGTGTAGGAATATGATGGAAGAAATGATGTTTTCGAGAGATATCGGAAATCTATTTGATAATAATAAAATCATTGATAGATACCACGCGTTTCAAGAATATAATCAAGTTACAATGAGCCCCAACCCCCACCCCCTTTGCCTTCAAACGTCCATGAGCCGGCTATTCCCTTTGTTTTGTCATTTGTTAAGCTAACTCCTCTCGTTTGTTTTTATTTCTCTCTCTTTTCATTTTTTTCTGTCTGATGCTATCTCCATGTCTCCCGTTTGCCCGTGTTAAGCCGGCTAATGACTTTAGCCTTTAGTGTGAGTTGAGCTAGTCGGCTGTTCTCTCAGGGTCAGATTCATCGGTGACCGAGAGCAACGGGGAATAAACGGTTTGCTCCTCGATGGAAGCAGTTTGAGTTTTGAGATAAGCACAAAATGTAAATTCACTGCACGTGCTGCGTGCGACTTATGTTATTGATGCTATAGTTCGTCTGCCCCAGACACATTATCATATTTATGAGTTGTGCTTGAGTGCGTTTTTATTATTCGAAGCGTAAAAGCTTATGTGATTTTGTCCCAGTATGGTGCTATTTTTTTTTTTTTAGTAAGAAGGGGGATGTCTTATAAACTGTTAGATATTTCGTGAATTGTTAATCTTATAAACACGCCTTGGTCACTTTTAAGCCGGTGACCTCAGGAAAGAAATTTTGAAACCTCGTTTAAGCGAGTTCTCGTTAATTGTTATTACGCATCCTTACTGCGCACAGATTCATGTGGCATTGTCAAGCCACGTCATACATTGAACGCTCGCTGAGAAAAATGGAGACAAGCAGCGTCGTTCCAAGTAACAAAGCTTTGAAATTATTTAACGCATTTAATTATATACACAGCGAGCCCTGTTTTACTTTTGATAATCACCTTCCAAGGGCAGTAAATGGAAAATTCGAGAATTTTGGAGAAGGAAACACCACTTATTATTTAACGAGCTCGAGTCCTTCAGGGGCTTTCAAGAGTAATGGAGATAACGAGACGGCTCTACCAAAAAGTTTGAGACAGAGGGTTTCGTTGAATTTAACTCGTCAACTTTCGTTAACCCTCTAACTGCGGAATAAAGTTGAAAAAGTACTAATCTTAGAACATTTTGACGTGAACATCCTTAAGAACAATTTTGGGTTTAAGAGAACAATATATAAATAAAATACTAATTGAAACATGTGAAAGCCAAAATTATAATCTGAGCGCGATCTTCCCAAAACTGAGTATTTTCAAAAATACTTCCCCGTGTACCGATTTGTTACTGGCTGAAAGATAGACTATTTTCGACTAACTACAAAAGGAAAGATCAACAGTGACTCAATTGTTTGGAGAGAAAAGCATACACAACTTATTTTCTCTTGACAACTTCAAGCAAATGAAAAGACACATGACTATTCACGTTTCCAGACAAAAGACGCTCTGACCGCGCATACTGATGAATAAGATGTGTTGGCCGTTTATGCTTTCTCAATAAATTCTCATTGAATGTGCTCCCCTTGGAAGTCCAGTGTAGCCATGGAGTGTAACGAGGTTTGATGTATTAAACTATTCTTTGTTTAAAACCACAGGCCATGATACTGTTGAAGCGAAATAGGGGTCACTAAATCGTTCTTTGGCAGTTTTTGAGAGAACAAAACAAACAAAACCAAAAGCAAACCGAAAATAGCAAAATATATGAATGTTTCTTGGTTCTTTTTAATGACACAATTATTCCCCTTGTTGCTTATTGGATATGATATTAGAACAAACTCGGCGCTTAAGAGCCCCGTTGGCTATCTAGCACCGCGTATTCAACGCACACTCGTGGAATAATTGTTTAGTATAACGTGGTAAATATGCAAAAAGCTAAACATTAAGGGCCATGCCTGCTAATGGAAGGCAATTTTGTATTAGGTTACGACTACGTTTAAATAAGTAGCAGGTCTGTGTGCGAGATTTAAGAATCCAGAATGACAATCCTTGGTGTTATGCACTTTTCCAGCAATAAACAGTTGCAATAAATTTGAAATCTTTTTAGGAGGTATTCGGTAGCTTCTGCCCTACGGGCCACTTGGCTTTTTAAATTACTGTCCGATCCGCGGCTTCACACTACAGTTAAATGTCTCCACACAATAGTTATATTAAAACCTCTTTCTGCCAAATGCAACTTGAAGGCTTGAACTCAACAGAGTATATAGCTACTTTTAAATTAAACTAACCATATAAACGGGACCAAAAACGACAATATAACAATGATATGGGTAGGTGTATTACTTATCCGTGCGTACCGCTCCGTTAAAAGGGGCCGGGTCTTTAGTTCGGTCTCGCACAACTGTTAAACTAAAAACATTTCCCACAAGTTTTAGTCATCGTTTACCCTCACTGTAGCGAGAAGAAGTTGAAACCACTCACAAAATGCCCTCCAAAAAGGAAGAGGAAACTAAGTGTGATGCGCGGTAAGGACTGGCAGCCAGATCGCCCAAGGAAACTCAAACTTATGTCAGCGACAGTGAAAAGAAACGATTTCTTCCAGCAGTAATTTATTCTTCAGCGCTTTTGTTGTTTTCAGGCACACGTTGAATTGGAGCGATCTGACACGGTCGAAATTACCGTAAATTATTTCATCGCTACAAGCTTTAAAGTAATCTAATTGGGGTTAACGACAAACGAGAGCCGACTGGCAACGCTGAGGAAAAGAAGATGCATATGCTGACAGCTTATTCTTTCTTTCATAAATTCATTGGTTATAATTCGTATAGAAAATCACTCGAAAGTGACGACAATCATGAAAAATAATCAAGAAAAATATGTATATATTATTATATGTGTATATTGTATTTTATCTTTTCTTCTTAGTGACACAAATCCCGATCATGTTACACAACTTTAACAGGCGGGAAAGGGTTACATTTCAAATTCTTGACGGTCAGAGCGGCCTGGGCCCAGTTGCTCGAAGCATGGTTAGCGCTAACCAGGGTTTTTTTTTTTTTTTTTAATACCATGACAATCTATAGGTTTAAGACATCTTAACCTAAGGGTTAGCGCTAACCATGCTTCGAGTGTTTTTAGGAAACACATCGACCCAAGCGAGCATACATTGTCAAGGGTATCACCCGTCATCAAATGCAAATGGCAGAAATTTCTTTTGTCAAAATTATTACTACCTGAGCCCAGTGTTAAAATATTTTGTGGCGTACAAACCGTAGAGAAAGCAACATAGTTGGAGAAATAATTCTAACCCTTTGTCAAAACGATATTTCATGTTTGCAGATTGAGCGAAAACAAAAATTAATTCTGATCAGTACCTAGTCCGAAACATGTCAACAACGCTAAACGCAAGCGAAATCAAACAAATCTTGAAAACAACTTCACACTTTGATTGACTTTAATTTATTACTGCGCAATTTTGTGACACAAAGGACACAGAACGTATTTTATCACTGGGATCAGGTAGCCCAGTAATAATTTTAACAAATGAAATTTCTGCCATTTGCATTTGATGGCGGGTGATACCCTTGACAACGTATGCTCGCTTGGGTCGATGTGTTCTTCAAACGCTTTGGCTTTGCTTTCCTAGAGGAACCAAACGGATGGGTTGAGGTTGTCATTATATTAATGTACGTGACGAATTCCTTCAAAAGGTCGATATATATGCGAACCGATCCTGTATTGAATTAGGATAAGAGCTGTATTAAGCAACACCACCCCCTGGTCAACCCAGACGGTAGGGCTGCACCTCTGGATCTTTATCAGTTGCACCTCTATTGTTTTATGGCTAGGTTCCATTGTTTTAATTCTTTGTTTATTGTTGTTTTGAACCAATCTTGTGAGGTGTTGCAAATGGTGCAGGTCGCCCCAACCCAGACCAACGCAAAACCCTTCATTTCGCAGTTCGTGAAGTGCTCTTTACACACTTAGGACCGTTTGCTAATATAAGCCTGGTTGAGAAGCTGGATCTTGCTCAAGGATAAAGGTCTTTACTTGGAGGGGAGGGACCCTGTCGAATGTTCCGAAAATCCAACCGATCTTTGGAGTCAAGCCAAGCCCCTGGACACGAGAGTCGTATTCTAGACGATCTGAAATGTTCTGGATCATTGCCATCACAGCTGGGCGGTTGAAGTATTCTTTCCATTCTTCGAGTTGGCAGGATAAGTTGTAAACAAATTCCAATCCTTTACAAGCATTCCCCCTGTGCTCCTTCTTCGTTTAGATGGAAGCGCAGGTTAAAATAGCTTATCATTTATGCATCGTCTTTGCAGCTAACCAGTCTTGATTTTTGTCCAGCACAAATTGCAAAATGAAAATTTGAGATATGAGAAATCTCGATTCTCGTCTTAACATGTACTAAGGTTTACAAAACCTCTCACGGCCAAATATTTTATTTCTACACGTCGGTATATTCCTCGTGTATGTCACGTGTACCATGCGACTCAAATAGTATGCCCGTATACTTGTGACTTGTATCTTTCAGTGAGGGATTGTAACCAAATTGTCCACTTCAGAACATCCAAATGAAAACTGTAACTAGTCGCTATATGCATGCACTTAGGACACAGGTGAAAGTTGTTTTGGATGGAAAGTGGCAAAAATTTTCAAGATATTTCCAAAAACATAACTTGGAATTACCTTGAAAAAAAAATGGCCCTTTTATTTCCTCTGAAGGCAATTTTCGCTTTTGAACATCATACCATTTGCAGGAGTGCTATTGTGGGCACGATGCATCCTGTTAAAATGTTCAGTCCGAAATTTTTGCGATATAATACGGGGGTACATGAGTTTTGAGACTTTGTAGAATGGAATCGAACAGCAAACGTTGCCATGAGACCGGTCCATGACAGGAGAAGAAAACACGTCCGCAGCCAATACAGGGGCATAGGTACTGAATAACACCTACTGACGTTACACGAATCACGTGACAATGATGATGACTTCCGCTCAGCTGGTTGTCGAAACGTCACCACAAACAGTCCTCCTCAGGACTACACTCAGCCGGACGATCGTACTTCACTTAGTTATGATATGACTCCTGGGTTCGAACCATTTACGATTTTGGTATAAAAAAGACTCTAACGAGAAGCGTTCCTATGTTCCCCTAACGGCTTAACAAACTTTCAACGAGCCAGCGAGGCGTGTCTATATAGATGGGGCAGCAACAACAACATCCTGACATGATACATTTATTGAATACAGTTTTAACTGCCGCAATACCTTACAAGCTAAACCAGCATTTAAATACAGATATTCACGGTTTTCATATGCAATTAAAGCATGGGTCTACCGGGTATCAGTTAAAGCGGTTAAAACTTTGACCGTCAAAGAAATATTATGACTAACATATGATTTGAAATGGTGGTACGGTGGTAGAGACGTCCATGTCAAGTCTTTCACAGGAAAGACACTGACCATAACGCTCTAGTCAAATACGGGATCAAGTTTACTGTAGGTCAGTACAACCAGCTGGATCAAACCAGGCACATACATCGTTTGTTGGGGTGGGTGGACATCCACCCTTTCTGTAGCACAGGTAACAGGCCGATAGCAGATGTCTTGCTTACACATTACAAGTGTAGCTTCTCACTGGTAAAGACTAAGAGTAAAGTATATCTCGCATGAGAAAACAACACGATGGGGGAGACAAGAGCATACGGGGAAACTCAAAGGCTGTTTACGCATGAACGTCTGTTCCGAGGGCGTATCAGATTCAATTACATTGATGACGTAGCGTTTCTTAAAATATTATCATTTTCATCTCAACGTTTCTTATAATCTATTTTGCCTTCGGCGGGAGACAGTGGCTTTCCTAAGATCAGCTAGAATTCTCGGATAACAGGCTAATTTGGGAACTTAGTTTCTCTATAATGTTCTACAACTGTTGTTGTTGTTGTTGTTGTTGTTGTTGTTTTATACAGTTGTTGTTAAGCCCCAAAAAACCATATGGGAAAACGTAAAACGACACTTCAAGAATTTGTTAGATTTTCTTGCTTCAACGTGAAGACCTGTATCGTTTGCAAAGCAGAGAAGCTAACCGCTCAAGCAAGTTGCCTATACCTCATGTGATATGGGTGGCAGTTACGAATTACACATGACAAAAACGTTGTTAACATTCACTGACTGTCGAAAGCTATGTTATACAGATTGTTAAGTTACGTTACGTTATGTTAATATTATGCTATGTTGCGTTTCGCTTTTTTATGCTATATGCTATGTTATACTATGTTATGTTATGTTATGTTGTTATGTTTTGTCGTGTTATGTCATGTCAACAAAGTGAATTAAAACTATATTACAACGCTTAGCGAGGATTAAATTAATTTAATGAAACCTGTTTGCTATCGTCATCATAATCGACCAGCATCTTGGCATGTCTTGCAGCAAAGGCCCAGCCATACCCTGATAGGGCAGAGGTTATATTTCACTATTGTTTGACACTGTTTCCTGTTATACTTGTCTTGAGTGCAAACGGTTTCCAAAACTACGTCTGTTGAATTAAGAAAACGCACGCACATTAGCTGGAACTGTGGACTGGATCTGGCTTGTTGCTCAGTTTCTTAAATAGTCTCAGTCAATAAAAGTTTTCCAGAGTATCTAACAAGGCGCTATGCCTGGAGAGTTTGCAAAAACTCACCTGTGTTCTTGCATTCCTTGATTTTACAGGTTCGTGTTGCCTCAGGTTTTGAGAACGAATTACAAGTTCTTCCAGATTTTCCTGTTAGCCTGTGCACACAGAACACCAATCGCTTTTGTTTTCCCAGACCGCACCTGGCAGAGCACTGGTAATGATAAAAAAACACACAACGAAACAAACTATTTTCCTTCTACGAGCACGAAGAACGGGTTGCGTCAAATGAGACAGTGGTCTGAAGTAATTTCCGAAACTTCATCATGCAGTAGTCGATGACTTGTGCTGATAACTTAACGTGACCTAAAATTACGCCATGATTTCCAAGCAAATTAAGGCTACCTGGGATCCGCCTGCTTAGAAGGTTTTCGAAATTGTTGAAAAGATCGTCGTAATAGTGACTTAGAATAATTGAGAATAAAAGAACACTGAAATGATAAAGTGTACATTTAAATTGATGCTTTACTCATTAAAAGCAGTTGTTTGGTCCACTAAAAGTAGTATAACCGACCATTTTACTGTAGACGGACTCCAGTCTTCCGGGTCTAAATAAAAGTGCACGCAAGTGGGAGGGTTTTTTTTTTTGTGATTTAATGGTCTTTAATGGTGGCTGGAGAGCAAGTCGGTTTTTTTGAAGCTCTTCAGACCTCTATTCTTAATTGGTCGCTATTAACTGTGCTATCTGCTATCAGGGTAAGGGGCTCGAATTGTTTGATTCCTTCGTCTTTTCTTCCACGAGGCAATGGCAGCCTTCTTGCAGACAGTGTAGGGTGACCAGGACACCTTCCGGCGATTTTATGCCAAAACAAAACAGAAAATCAAGCAAACAAATTCCAACTTACCCTTCCCCATTCCCTAGTTGACCAAGTGTAGCATGATCCTTTGAAGCAAGATTTCCTTGAGCTGGGTTTCTGCCAGTGGGCACATTTCCCCTTAACTGGACAGCGAACACTCCGCAAACGTGGTCCAACGCCATAGAGGGCGTGGCACTTTAATGAGATACACAAATGAGTAGTAAGACTTTGAGCTACTGATATCAAAATACACATTCCCCTTAATATACTCCACACATATGCATCGACTTGCCATGGGGTGAATAATAACGATGCTTTTTAATGTCGGAGAATGACTCGTACTAAGATGATTTTCTAAAAAACGCAGCTCGGTACAAAATTTGAAACTGCTTTGGCTATCTAAATTAAAAATCAACATTTTTCTTATTTTTTCGTGATAAAATACTTTTTTTTTCATCAAGAGAAAACTTTCACATGTATCCATACTTGACCCATTTTTAAAGGGTAGATTTTATTGTCAACGATGTCAAACCGTTCTCCGGTTTCATTCATTCATTCATTCATTCATTGATTCTATCTATCTATCTTCCCATACAGCAACCCCTCATAAGAGGATGATTTGCTGGGGTGGACATCAGAGAAAAATTTAACACCAAAAAAAAAAAAAAAAAAAAGGAAAGAAAAGAACTCTCCTTAAACTAATTCATTCATTTCTTTTTGTTTTAACGGCACTACTTAGGTCAATTTTCGTTTGACCAAGTCTCTATCTGTAAAACTTACCTGAGACCAAGGTCCTACTATCCAATTTAAGTAGCAAGCCTTTTTGATGCAGTTTTGGACCCCTGAAGGTTTGTCGCTGGGGCATAAATGACTAGGACTTTCAATGATGGAGCCTTCTCGGGTTTGACTCATGCACCGGACTGAGCGATACTGCAGCCTTTGTCCACAAGTCTTGGAACATGGTCTCCAAGGCGATAGGGCCCACCTGTAATAGGGTTATTATTTTCTTAGTCTATAGAGTGCAAATGTAATTTAACATGATTGCACCGGCCACAGTGAAATGAGAGTGATAGGAATGCGAATGCGAAAAACAGAATGTGATGACGATGACGACATGTACAATGACAATCACTGTCATATCACCCCCCAAAAATGTAACCTCCAAAAACGTCCATCAGGAAGATTTATCCCAAATGGTTCTGTAATCGATAATCGGGACTACGAAAAAGTCCTTTGCCTCGCCACGTTATCGACATGCCTGATTGTGTCCAAAATATTGAACAACAGGAGGGAAAACGAAGAGTTTTACGATACATTGAGCTATTCGACAGCAAACGTTTGGAACACACAAACAAACAAACAAACATTCTTGTGTCCAAAATGCTTTCAGATGAAAACGCAAAAGTATGTTGTGTATGTTTCCTCGAAGAGTTTTGGAGAAGGTACAGCAGTTAGACAAGTAACGTACAAGCATATCTGGTAGAAGGCAAGAAAAATTGCTAAACAATTTTGACATAGATGTCCGTAGAAAAGACAAAAAGCCAGAGGGGCTCCACTATAAATTCATCTTTATACTTTGTGTTAATTTCAATTGAAGATGACAGAAGAACTGTCGAAACATGTCTTAAAATAAAATAAAAAAGTTGTTTCTTTTTCTTATAATTATAAATGCATCTATTTTAAATAGTTGTTTTTATGGCATTTCCTTCGGTGAAAATAATTTGTACACTATCCCGCTGTAATCTTAATTAGTCGAACTACGTATTTAATTAAAACAGGGTCCGCACCTTGTACCTCAAACAACTCAATAATTTCCTTCGGTGTTGTGAAGATTGATTATTACACAAGGTGTCCGACAGGTTTCAAACTTTTTCCTTTTGCGATGAAGCCATTCTACCTCGCCATCTGTCAGTAATCATTGTCATGTTTTTACAATAATATTATCTTCAGAACTATGCAACACTAAATTTTTTTCAGAGCACCAATACCAAAATATTTTTCGCTAAAATAAATCTTTGCATCTGTTTGAAACGTGTTGCGCTTTTTTTTTTTTTTTTTTTTTTTTTTTCCAAATCTTGACTAGTTACATGGACTTTTCATAGGCTGTTAAAGTTACAAAATCTGGCCATCCGAACTACTGAGGGGCTTGGGTTTATTCTCGATTTAACGTCACAAACTGATTTACATCGCATTTTTTTGCAAGCATGCATGCAAAGAAGTTTGTGATCCTTCTGACTCGGTCATTTACCCAATTATTCTTCACTTTTTGTATGTTTTGAAGCCAAATAAAAATGTCAAAAACTAGAATTAAAGGCAAAATGTTACTGGGACTGGTGCAAAGATTTGTTGTAGTGAAAAAAAAAAAACATATTTTGGTGTAAGATGCACTTTAAGGTGACTATCCATGACACATTGATGACATAACATCCGATGATATTGACAACAGGTCACTGCTTGAAAGTTCTTGCGCTTTTTAATACAAGCACCTACCCACAAAATCCAGAATTAGAGGTAATGTTTGGAGTTATTCGCTGTGAAACCTATTGTTTAGCCCTCAACGATCTCATTATTTTGGGTAAATATTTCTTATATGTCAACACTTAAAATGCCATAACGTACCAATTTGAAGATTTAGTGTCACTTGTGCGCGAAAAATAAATCTAGAGAAATACCTGGCAGTCACTTCTAATAAGGAGAAAGAATCCAAGAACAAATGGAATTGGTATATCTGTCTGAGTTCGTAAAAACGTACCTCCAGAAATTTGGAGCCATTTGATCGAAATAGGTCCAATAGTGGCGTTTTTTGGATCCGACGAGCCCGGCAATCACACCACCGCACTGAGAAGGAGGGAATAAGAGAGTGAGCGAGGAGAAGGGGCAGAGGAAATGAGGACGAACCAGGACCCCATGATGCTTTGCGCTTAAAATTCCATACGTCTTATCGATGCATTCGCTCAAGAAGTGGTCATAGTGAGCTTTTTCGATCGCCGAATTTACAGAGATCGAAGCACTTTAAGGTCAGTTTTTTATTTTTATGTGTATTTTTATTGCATTTTGCTATTATGAGTTGTGTTTCAAGCTCTGATAATAATGGTTTTGTCCTTCTTTCAGTTCAATATTTCGGACCTCATTTTAATTGCAAATGGTGTGATGGCTGGATGACCTCAAACAATCAGGGTAAGTGAACGTTGTTTTCGAAATCTTTTGGCCCGTAGATAGTCAGAATAGTAAAATAAGATAAATCGGAAGGTGCTTCGATTTTGGAACCTCGAAGAACCTCGCGATTTCAATGTCTTTTGTGGCCACAAAGTTTCGTATTTCGGCAAGGATAAATTTAACTACAACATATATGCTCATCTTTAATTCCTGAATTTCTTGCATTTTGTTATTGACCCAATTAATTGGTAATTGGACTTTGTGCCATACAATTCAGGGGTGCTCATAATTTCAAATCAGCTTCCTGCTACACGCTCAGCCAAATTTAAAATCACTTACCCGATTACTGGTACTTCCCTGAAGTGTTCGCAACTCAGTCCTATTACCATTACTTGTTATTATTATTATTATTATTATTATTATTATTATTATTTTTTTTTTTTTATTTTTTTTTTTTTATCTAGGGGTAATTCAATGTAGTCAATGTTTTGAAATTCTCATTTACCAAAAAGACTTTTAATACACTTGCCACCACTATTTGCACCAAATGCAAGTACATTATTATAACAGAATCGAGTTTCTCAGATGGCTTGATGAAGTAAATTGGTCTCTGTGTAGTGATTTAAAAGCTAATATTTCAAGCGTGGCCCTTTGTCAAAGCAAATCAAGGATGTCTTCAATTTAAAAGAAAAAAGTATTTTGTTTGAAAGCCAACTGCTACAGCAATTTGATGCGGATGGTTTTTGTTTAGATATTCTTGGCTTTCACCCATGTGACAAGGCAGCCATGTTGGTTGACAATACCTTTTTTGGCATAATTTACAAAAAATAAAGTTTAGGTCCCTGCAGAGAGCCTATTATTCTTGTCAACCAACATGGTCGCCATGATGTTACATGTACATGCAAACAAGCACTATACTACATGTATGTTTTCTACATGTTGGAAAGATATTTCAGCTATTATAATTTGCAATTAAAAGAGTGCTCAAAATCATGGCATTCTGCTTTTTTGATTTTTCCAAAATTCTGTACAGTGTACAGTGTAATTACCAAACAGGCCAATTATCAACATACACACACAGCACATGTGTGGCCTTTCCCTGGTAGGATGAGTACCACATTCAGGCAGAGTGAGTAGATTGTTTTAGTTTTTAATACAAAGTCAAGGAATTTGATTCTTTTTTGTTTACAACTTGCTTTGGCCTTGCATTTTTTTGTCATTGTATCTAGCTTAGTCTTCTTGAAAACATGGACCAAAATAAATTTTTGACAACTTCGGTTGTCTTTTGTTCGAATTAAAAACAAAAAAATGATTAATTTTTTCTTTTCTTTCGTAAGCCTGTGTTCCAAAATGTAATTTATACCAAATACAAGAAATGCAATTGAAAAGTAGTTAATTTTTGTTACAAATATGTGATCATGATGTTAAGAACAAAATGGACCACAGAGACTATTTTAAAGTGGTATGGCTGAAACACGTGGCCAATTTCAAGTAGTAAAATTCATATAATTATCCTCCATGTTTATCTGTAGCGCTTTAAAATCAATACAAGTAAAAAGAGTGATAGGGATTTAGCTCTACCAAACCCTCCCCCTCTGTGGTCTCTGAATAATTATTCTTGACGAAACACAAAGGTAGGGAAAAAGTCAGCTGGATATCAAAAACAAAACACTCAAGATAACAGAATTTATTATTATGGAAATATCAGAGTGAGAGGGAATCTTGGCTTGAACTTAACACTGAGAGGCAGTCAGCGATAAAAAGACATCAGCTACATCGAAATCCCAAACGAGCATAATTTCTTCATCGTCTTCGACCTGGATCTGCAATCACAACAATCGGTCATGTAACGCTATATTTTAACGACTGTATTAAACAGACAACAATTGTTAAGACTGCCACTGATTCTTACCTGAAATTCCACACTTGATGTAACCTTGATAACGCAAGGCGAAACTACATCACTTTGCAAATGCTTTGTGTGCGGGAAGACGACCATTCGGCGCTTCGAAAGAGATGCAGGAAAACTCACGTGTCCAAACAAACATCTCAGCTTAAGGAAAGGTAAACTAGGCACTGTGAGCTCGGAAATATACTCGGTGTCCAAGCAATACAGATATAAAATGTTTGATTTCCGAAACATTAGCGCTTGCCACGCTTGTTCCTCCATCGCGTCCATTTCAAATGAAGTGATCACGTGTCCTCGACACTTTGATAATATAGTTCGAAGCGATGCATTATGGGAGTTGTGGTTCGTCCTCCTTTGGGCAGAGGAGAAGAGAAAAAAAGCACTAATCACTCTTTTAGTCTTTATAATTGCACCAGTAATGGCAGCTTTTGTCAAACCAGGTTAGATATATGGTCATAGGTTCTCGTCAGCAGCTGACTAAAATCAAAATCGACAGCGTTCGTGTTGGCTCAACAGAGATCCAAAAAGTCTCATCAGTTCGTAACTTGGGAGCTTGGTTTGACACGTCTATGACCATGACCACACACATTGGCAAGGCCTGCAGTAAAGGTTTCTTTGGTTTGTACAAAATAAAGCAAATCAGAAAGTTCCTATCTGAAAAGGCTACTGCTACACTTATTCACGCTTTCGTTACCTCACATCTGGACTATTGTAACTCACTTTTGTATGGTGTACCAAAGTGTCAAATGGATCGACTTCAAAAAGTCTTAAATGCAGCTGCACATGTTACTCAACAGGTCCCTAGATACAGTCATATAACACCAGTCCTGAAGAGTCTGCATTGGCTTCCAATTGGTTTTCGAGTAAAGTTCAAAATCGCTTTACTAGTATTCAAAGCCCTCAAAGGAATGGCACCACCCTATCTGAGTAGGATGTTACAACCAAAGCCTACATTACGCTATTCCCTGCGTAGCAACAACGAAAACCTTTTGATCATTCCTCGAACAAGATGCAAAGCATTTGGTGATCGTGCATTTGCAGTGGCTGGCCCAAAAATATGGAACAGTCTTCCTCTACACATTAGAGAGACTGAAAACCTTCATAATTTCAAAAATAAACTGAAAACACACCTTTTTAAAGAAGCTTTTTATAAAGAACAGTGACATCCGAGGACACTTTTATTTTCATTTTACCTTTAATACAGACATTCGTTGAATTTGAGACATTTTTAGGACATCTTAACAAAAAGTATTGTGGTAGCATTATATCTTTGTACATATGAATTGTAAAGCGCTTAGAATTTTATATAAGCGCTATACACCTTATTCCAAAATGGCGGCGACTCGGAATGATCTGGGGAGAGCAGCACGGAAACGAGGCATCGAGGGCCGGCTTGAAAATCTTGTGGTGTTTACATATGGTAATCGTGAGCGATCATGCTTCAAAATTGCTCTATTCCATTCTGTCCTAAGAACATTTATGTGGAAAAATGGTGTGAAAATCTCTTATCAGAAGTTTCCAGAAGACCGACGTGTAGTGTGTTCAAGCCGAATGGATTGTTGCCATACGAAGGGATCTTAGATTAACTTTAAGTGACCAAACACTCGATCAAGGGTATGTTTGCACCACGTCAAGTCTTCGGGTTATATTTGTTCGTTTGCTGGTCGCGAGAAAACTTTGAAAACTACTGCTGTGCCATCCGCTTTTTTCGCTCGTAAAACGAAAAGCACCAGAGCATAGTAGTCACATCAAACGAAAAAGACTGAGGCAAACCTCAGCAACTCCTGACCTACTGTCATCAACCAAGACATAGTGATTCAGATATTTCTCCTGGTAGAGATTCTAGGGAGCTATAAAACGACTGTGAGAAAGCTATCCATGATCTGGACTGTGAGAAAGCCGAGTGTACTGAAAAACTGCGACAATTCGAGGCGGATATTTCCAAGATTTACGATCGAAAGTATTTAGCGTCGATAGATTTATGAAGTCAGTTAAAGATTTAGCTTTTTATTCTGGATTTCCCAATAGAGACATTTTCAAGAGTATAATCCAGTATTTAAATCCAGTAAAAGAAGGTGAAAACATTAATTATTGGCATTCAACTTCTCATGATGTAGCAAATATGAATTAGAGAATTGATGAAGATGCCCCTGAACAAGGAAGACCAAGGCAATAAGCCTGGATTAATTTTGTTTCTAAAGGTCAGCATCATTTCAGTATGACCCTCAAGGGCAAAGATCAATGACCACATGCCTGCTGATTTTAAAGATAAATATCCTTCTACCAGGGTCATAATTGACTGCAGTGAGCTCTGCTGTCAAATGCTTGAGAGTCTGTGTAAACAGTGATCTTTTTATAGCTCGTATAAAAACCGGCATACCAATCTGAAGGAGCTCATAGGAATCTCACCTGGGGGTGCCAAAACATTTATTAGTCAACTTTCCATGGGGCACTTTTTATTGGAACCAAAGGTCAAATGACCTCTGAGGAAGTTGTGCAAACACAACAAATTGTCTCCGTTCAAATCCACGTGGAGTGTGTGAACAACAAGACAAAAATCTTCCACATATGGGACAGTCTAGTGCATTTACTCTGTTTAGTGTTGTCAGTCAAATGTGATGTGTTTGTAACCATAAGCACATAACTCGCGTACAGGCAACATGACCATTTATTTTCAGTTTGCTGACTATTTTGAACAATTATTTCTGATTTTCTGAACTACATTTCCGAGTAAAAAACTTAATTTAAATCACCTTTTTAGCGTTCCAAGCAAATAAAATTTTGGTTAAGTTAATCCCAAGTAAATATTTTTTCTACATGTTTGTAGTGTTGTAGTCAGCTTCCCTGGGCCCAGTTGCTCGAAGCATGGTTAGCGCTAACCCGGGTTAAATACCATCTTATGACAACTGAACTTACAGGCTTTAATACATCTTAATCAATGATTAGCGCTAACCTCAGCCTGAAAAGCTCTTTACCGGCTCAGTCGTTATATGCCAGGTATGAATGAGATTTTCGTCCGGGTCGACTAGAAGATAGTCGGTCTTTTAATTCAAATAATACTCATTCACGCTGTAAAAGAACGAAGCCACATAAAAAAAGAACGAAGCAAATAAATTATGCAAGAGTTACAGGAAATAGCTTGGAGCTTTGAGGAGAATGCCACGCCTTCCCCCCAAAGTACTCGAGGAAATCTATTTCAAAACAGTTGTATCAGGGGTCTCCTATTGCATTCCAGTATGGGGTGGATGCACCGCACCGCTATTCAATAAATTAGAGGAGATTCACACAAAAGCAGCCAGGCTTATTCACGATCTACCACGCGACCGAGATAACACTCATGTTCTACAAAAAGCCAACTGACTACCATTGTCATACATGTATAAAAAAGCTATATTAAAACACGTCCACCAAGCCTTTTATCAAGCTGGCCCAACTCAAATAACTGAATTGTTTTCTGTGAAAGCGACAAAGTATGACTCTGGACGATCTAAACAACTGGTACTGGATAGACCCAAAAACGAAATAGGCAGACTTTCTCTTCGACACAGAGGAACTATGATCTGGAACTCAATTCCCAGTAGCGTTAAAGACTATGATAATGTCACATTGTTTAAAAATCGTCGAAAGCAACTCTCCAAATTTATTAACAATTTCACCTTTGAAAAGGAGAGTTCACTGATCATGAATAAATCACATCATTTTTATTACTATTGACACTAATAAGCATTATTTTTTAGTATTTGTATATTGTACACATTTGGTCTTTTTTACTTTATTAATTGTAAATATGTAAATTAGTAACCCAGGTCCACATCAGCCAACGGCTGCCAGTCTTTTAACCTGCGAGACCAAATAAAAAGAAAAGAAAAGAAAAGAAAAAAAAGAGACTTAATTGACCTTAGCAGCCTTAGCAAGGTCGGCGTTTCCGACAGCAAAATCACTATATACTATATCACTTACCGCTTACAAAATTGTGCTTTGGTAATTACGTAAACCTTTACAAGAATCACCACGACACTTGAACCAAAATTTTAGTAAAGCATTTTTCAACTGATTAGGATGCCATCCGTTCAACGAACTGCCAGGTATGTCTTCAATTCTCCTGATAGATACGACGAACGCCATTGCTGTTTACATGCTTGACTTTGAGTTGGCCTTTGATGCCTCGTTTCCGCGCTGCTCTCCCCAGATCATTCCGAGCGGCCGCCATTTTGGAATAAGGTGTATATAAATATATTTATTATTTTATTATAAGTATAATATAAGTGCTGTAAGCAGTGTAAGTGTTCGGCTGTAAATAAAATTCTATTTAAAAAAAACTTTCGAGAGAAGTTATTCTGAACCAGAATTATATTATTGCCACTGACAGAAAAATCTCCTTTACAACACGAGTTCAGTGTATTGAATCGCTCCCCGAGAAACGGCAATTGTACTTTCCGTTCCTTGTCATTTATTTAGACCACCG
>JAEMWC010000478.1:607500-650000 GCA_016490735.1 Pachyseris speciosa
CCTTTCGATAACTCGAGCTTTGCAAAGCGTACACGAGCGGATTAAAAAACGAATTAGCATTGAGGAGAAACCTAACCGTTCTGTGAACAATGATCAAAGTTTTCCGATTATCAGCTATTGTGGGCTGGTCAGCTGCAGTCAAGTATATGAAAAATAATGAAAAAGGCAGAGTACATACGCAGAACAGGATTGTAAGCCAAACTAACAACTTGAAAAGTTGTTTCTTCGCACGACGATCCTCCATTGCTTGGCTGCTTGGGCCATCGGCAGGTGCAGCGCAAATTGTATTTGTGATGAAAAGTCCGCGGAAGATTTCAAAATAACAGAAAAAAACCACCAAGCATGGAGCGACCTCGAAGAACACGACCGTATAAATTATGAAGCCCTTGTGATCAAAATATTCGTCAAGACTCCATGGACGTTTACAAGGATAAGTGGAAAGAGGGTTCGGGTCTATCGTGTTTGTCATGAAGTTAGGAATGCACGACAAAACGGCAAATATCCACACAAGAGCAACAATATAGGGAACCCTTTCCTTGGTTAATCTTAATCCAGTGTAGAACGGCTTTACAAGCGCCAGATACCTTTCGACGGCGAGGGTACACACAGTCAAGGCACCCACATTAATAGAAATGGGGACAATAGCATTTCCCACAAAGAATTTGCAGATGAAATCGCCAAGAATTTTGTCAACGCTCAGTTTGTTCAGGGAGAAGTCGTACATTCCCGGACAAAGCAACAGCGTTGTCAAATCCACCACAGCTAAGTTCATTAATAGGAAGTTGGTGGTCGAGTGCATCGAAGACGTTTTTCTGACGATGGTGATAATAATGCAGTTAGCGGGCACACCGATCAAAACGATGAATGAATAAATGATGGCAAAAGCAATATCCTGGCCAGTTGGAGGCCCGTCGTCATAAGCTACCGAGTTATTTGAAGGCATTGGTAGAACAGAATAAGTGATCGTCTGCAAGCGTCTTGTTTCCTGATGTTACTGCGCTTGAATGTTGACAATATGAGGCCAGCTGGCTGGTTTGACAATGTTTAAGGCTAAGCGCGATGTTAATAATCACCCATACAATATTGGCCAATGACATGTGAGCGATATTTCCACTTAGTGAACCTTGCTAAATCAACAAAACCCTGCAAAATTATATCTCAATTAACATCTAGCTGCAGGTCTTACTGTGGCTGTAGGTTTGTTTTGCTTCTTAATCAGATCGTGGGTGAAACTTTGAACCAGAATAATTGGCGATTCGGAAGATAGTTGTTTGTTCACGAACATCCTTTTCCGTTTCTCGTTGCCAGCCATACTTTTATTGTGTCCATTGCACATGAAAATAAACAATTATTGGACGATGTTCAGCAAAATATTGTGATTTGTCAGTGGCGAGCAGTTCAGTTATTTGCCGAGGCCGAAGGCTGGGGCAAATAATTGGTTTGCGAGACACTGGCAAATCACGATATTTTGCGAAAACCGAGTTCAATAATTGTTTTATCATTCGATCACCGAGCTTATTTTTTATTATTATTTTCGGGAAGCATGAAATGAGCTGCCATTTTTCACTGAATTTGAAGAGCATCAGTGAACGCGTGGACACAACTACGCATGAGCAGAATATTATTTGCAGCAAAATCACAGTTGGACGGTACTGCGCACGAGCAGACCATTATTTGTAGGCAGTTATTTGTAACTCACGTAGTAGGCTCTGGGCCAGTGAAAAGGAAGGGAAAAAAGTATCGAATTATAATATGCTTTCAGTGATAATGAGTATATGAAAATCATATTTGAACTGCGGATTAGAAAATGAATATGCGTATGATCGTCGCAGTTATGAACACTCCTTACAGTAGAAAATAAATGTTCAAGCATGCAACCGTGGACAATAATCCTCCTGGTATACGTTGGATCAAACTAATGATCTGATCGGAGTAATAAAATCAACAGAGAGTATAAAAGCAAGGGCCGATACAACGTAGAATGGTTTTAAGTTTTGTGTACTATATTTCGGCTGGCCAAACCTGCCTTCTTCAGCCTTCTTTAGGTACCTGAAGAAGGCTGGTTTGGCCGGATGACTGATGACTGATGTTCTTCTTCCAAATGCGAATCACGCCACTCCCCATTTTTGGCGCGAAACACAAATAAAAACCCTTCAAGCGAGACAAGTCGATCTCTCGCGAATTCGCCGTTCGCTCAGCCTTTTCGCGGCCTAAAAAGCTCATTCCTCTGGGCTTTTCTGCTGTGAGACTCGAGAGGTCGAATTGTGGCAAGTCTACTCTTTCGCATTTATTCCAATTTGTTTAACTTGTAAAATTCTGCCGAACTATTCAGGGACTATATTACAACAAACGGCGTCAAAATAAGGAAAAAGAAAGAAGAATTTACCGTCATGCGCTCACGTTCTCAAGAAAACCTACCATTGGGTCATTTCACGCTGTTATTTTGCCGAGAACGGCAAAGAAATGTACCACAATGTAAAACGCACGTTAAATCCATTGTTTTGTGGCGTTCTCGTTGCCTTTGCCGTTCTCGTTGCTAAAGCTCCCTAATGTAGGAGCGCGGAGTCGGGGTATCGCATAGCCCTGAAACTTTGATACGTGGTTTATTTATTACTCTGCTACAATAGCTCAATTTCTTGACTTAATTTATAGAAAGACAACTGAGTTCATTTTTTATTTGCGTGATACTTGCGTGACGTGAAAACCAACAATTAACTAATTTATTCCAAAAAGAAAAATTTTATTTAATTACTAAAGGTTGTCTTCTTACGTGCGAAATGGTACATGCTTTGAGCCAAGCAAGTGCAAGATAATGCGCATAACTCGTAAAACCACCCACAAGATCACTTATCAATACACTATGGAACACACGAATCTGGAATCTGCCCAGCACACGAAATATTTCGGAGTAACGATATCAGATGACCTTAGATGGAACCGCCATGTAGTAGATATAACAGGCCGTGCCAACAAACTACTCGGACTCCTTAGACGGAACCTTTCAACACGCGACAGAAGAGTAAAAGAGGCAGCCTACCTTGGCCTAGTAAGACCCTTACTCGAGTATGCGAGCCAAGCATGGGATCCATATACGGATAACCTATCAAACGAGATCGAAAAGATACAGAGGCGTGCTGCGCGCTTCGTAACATCTGAATTATGAACTTGGCAGTGTCACTACGCTCTTAAAGGATCTAGGGTGGAAGTCACTTAAGATCAGGAGGGAAATAGACAGACTCTGTCTTCTCAAAAAGGGTTTAGATAACAACGCAATCCTGGCCCTGGATGAATTGTCAAAGCCGGCCAGAAAGACAAGACATATGCACAATAGATATTACTCTACAATTTACGCTCGCACTAACATATTTAAATTCAGTTTTGTGCCGCGCACAATTAGAGACTGGAATAATCTACCACATAATGTTGTAGAAATTGTGGACGACGCTAAATTCCGCAAATTATTGTCATTTACGTTTCCCTAGGAATCCGCTGACCGAGATGTATTTAATATCATTCATTTGAACGAGGTTAAAGATATTGTGCATCAAATGGGAACTCGGAAAAAAATCCGAGCCCCAGATGAGTTCCCATTTGATGCACAATATCTCTTATATTTACTCGCTTTGGTGGTTGAACGAGGTTACATCAAATAAATAAGTGAAGTGAAGTCCGAACTTCTACTTAAGCAGAGGCCACGGCAATTCGACACTAAAACGCTGAACTTTAATTCTCTGTAAAGAACGATACAACATGATTTCTTTGAGAAACTCTCCTTGAAATTGCAGGCTAGCACTTAAACTAATACTGTATCAACGAATTTTTGAAATTAGAAATTCATTTAAAACCATCAAAGAGGACTCAATAACGTTACAAAAAAACCTTTTTTTAAATTACTTCTGAGGACTGAAAATAACAGAAAACAAACTTAAACCAAACCAAAAAAAACAACAACAACAACAACAATAACAACAAGAATTAACTTCGCTCCTTAGTACAACACTTATCTGTTTTCTATTAAATCCAACGAGCAAACAAGATTTGTAGAGAATGGTCTAAAATTAAGCATTCATTTGAAGTGTGTATAAGAAGTGAGCTTTGCGGATGATAACCGACGAAGAAAAAGACTCGGACCTTCGGCCGAGTAACAACAACAGAGCAGACAAAACACAAAAAGAAAGAAGAAGACAAAAAGCAAAGGTGAGAGTTTTTTAATTGTTGCACTATTTCAAGCGAATTTTCAAAGGGAAAGACGTCGTGTAGATTTGTATCAAAAGTGAAGACAACTAAACTAACAGAAAATAACTGAGTCCTCAGTTATTTTCTGAAAGAGCACGACTTTAAACTTAACGAATTCAATTTTCGATCTTCCTGACCTGCAAATACACAGTGGTCAGAAACAAGACAATGTGGATGACAGGCAAGAGGGCCCTTCTTTAAGGCTTTACAGGAAGCAAGACGGATAGCTATAACTGGGAACAAAATAAGCCACCGAACGAAATATGTTCCCTCGAGGGAGCGAATATACGAAACAGTATTCCTGTTTTTAGTTCAGGTCCACGGATTGATCTCGCTGCAATTTGAATCCTGTTTACCTGGATTTTTTTTTTAATTTCAATTTGCGCTACACCACATTTACTTTGCGTACGCGCATTAAAACAAAATAATAAAAAAATAAAACAGTTGGCACTTCTACAAGATCAAAAGGAATTCAAACCACTCCCACAGCTGACACGCCTGATTGCCTCAATCGGAACACTTCTTTCATATGAAAATACCCTTTGTAAATTGGGAAAGACGCAGGAGATTGTAAGACGAAAAGGCATTATAACTCACCATATCGGACACGCGTGCACGTTGCATATTCGCTCTTCTTTTCGTGGTTTCGTGGCTCCGTGACAGTGAAAGTCCTCAACCAGAGAGACATTTCCCAGGTAAAAACGAATGCACCTCATTTGAAAGCTTTTCCTGATACCTATAGCAAAGCGAAAAAGAAACGATCCATTAATATGATCACAAGGCAATTATTGGTAATGCAACACTGAAAAGGCTTCACGAAATGGTGTGGAACGAAAATTCGGTTCAATACAACCCGAAGGCAAGTACTGCTGAGTATTTCATGGATGCTAAGGTAGAAAATCAAAGCATTGAAGAAGTGTTTATATTTTTATAAGAACAACCGTGAAAATAAAAGACGTATATCCGTGACACAGAGACTTGCAGTATATGATACTAAAGTAATTAACAATCTCCTTTTGAAACAGTGTCCGAGCGCGTAATAATAGTACATTTTATATTGTTAAAGTGTCTACTTCAACGAATTCCTGGACATATTGTAAAGCTGTATTTAGTCATCTTGCCAATCAAGGCATTGTAGGTGTCTATTTCAATTGAATATCAAGCGAAAAGTTGCAAATGTTTCAAGTTAGTTCCCTTTCTGGCATGAACTTTTGTGACCCAAGTGACTTACTACATACAGTAGTATTAATATTGTAGAACAACAGCAACCATTTTGAACATTTACGATTTAAAAGGTGAACCCTGAGATCTAGGGGAAACTTAGCTCTAATTCTAAAAAGTCTGACATAAAGATGTCAGTGCTGCAAGACACTTTAATTAAAGTGTCCAGTGCTCTTACTGTCACGGCGGATGATTTACACTTAAATATTAACTTCTCCATCCCATTCGGACAGTTGCCAATTGTCAAACGATTTATGAAAGGCATTTTAGAACTTCGCCCTGCTTTGCCTCGTTGTAACTCAATTTGGGATTTGAGCACTGTGTTTGACTATTTTCGGCGACGGCCCTCGGCATACGAACCCAGCCTAAAGGAACTAACTTTTAAGTATATATTATGAAAGGTGTTCGTCATCGTGGTGTCAAATGATAGCTAAGTTAATCTTTTGTCTCTCGATTGAGTCACAAAGGTGTGGATCGCGACGTTTCGACCGCTGTACTGCTGGTCTTCATCAGGCGATGGTGTCGACTGGCTGCGTGTAAGTATAAGAAGCACCGTGGCTGGTGGTGATGGGTGCGTTTCGATCCTCGCTTAGGCTGTTGTTGATTGGAGGATTTTGATCCTTGTCGTTCAGACTAGAAATTGTTCCCTCAGCGGTCCGTTTTGGTACTGATAGGCGGCTGTGTAGTTTGATCGTGGGCATCCACGCTTCAGGAATTTCAATTCCACTGTCCCTGTTGATGTTGTTAGGGTGAAGTCTTATGTGAATAGCCTCTTTAACCCTACGGATGTACCAATGTGGGTCTCGGTCAATAAATTTAACTTCGTCCCTGAGCGGATAATGTCCGGTCAAGTTGCTATGTTCTGAAACGGCGGAGATTGGGTTCGAACAAGCCGTATGTCTCTATAGTGTTCCTTAATCCGTTCATGCATAGATCTTCCCGTCTCTCCAATATAAACCTTACCACATTCGCAGGGAATCTTGTAGACTACTCCGTCTTGTTTTACTGGATCGACAACGTCCTTAGGTCGCACTAGGTGTGATCTAAGAGTAGTGTCAGATCTAAAAACATTCCGTATGCCTTGTTGTTGTAAGCAGCGGCCAAGAGCTTCCGATGTGCCTTTGATGTATGGCAGAACCATAGTAGATTTAATTTCGGGTATAAACTCGACACCATCGCCTGATGAAGACCCGTCCGGCAGTATAGAGCTCAAAACGTCGCGATCCACATCTTTGTGACTCAATCGTGAGACAAAAGATTAACTTAGCTATCAACTTTAAAGTATCTGAAAACTGAGAACATGGAGCTGTCTAACAACAAGTGTATTTTCAAGATTACTGTTAAGGTAAAACAGACCCGCGTTGGAACACACATTTCACCCCTGGTCGTCTTGGCCTATCCAACTATTGATAAACTGTGTATAATCACGCACTTAAAGGAGTACATTAGAAGGACAAGCAACATTTCCAGATGGTGCAAAGCAGTTTTGTCCTCTGCAGGTGTTGACATATCAAAGTTTAAGGGCCATAGTACACGAGCTGTATCGGCTTCCTTCCTTGCGGAAAACAAAACCAACATTAAAGATATTATGTTGTCTGTGGGATGGTCAAGTGAGAAGACCTTCCAACATTATTCCCACAAACCATCTGAATCTGCATTTAACTTTGGAGAGGCTATTTTGAAATCCAGTGCTCCAAAATAATTTTTCCATGCATTTTCGGCTTCGAACAGTGGTGCTTGTATCTTGTAGCACCTTGTCATTGACGTTTGTACATTTACATTATAGTACATTATAGGTTACCGGCATGTATGAAATTTAGATATAATGCTAACCTGCAGTACCATACCTGTTCAGTTTACATTATGCATAGCTACTGATGGTTAAGATGGAGTTCCTGTCGTGTTTTTCATTGCTCCACAATAAACCTCTCTTGAGTTACTTGTGCCTTTGGCTGTATTTTTTTAGATAGCCAATACTGTCTCAATGACAGTTCTGAAATCTCGTAGCGCTCCGTAACAACCTTGGCTGATGACGAAATAGAATTGAAAATTAAGCGAGACTTACGTGCAAGTCGAAGGTTGATCTGGATTCTATGAGTCATCAGCCGGGAGTGTAGAAGTTGGTACGCCGGCCCTCCCTATCTATCGATCTACCGATCTTATCCTAGTTGTGGTCCACCCTTAGTCCTAACTCTTCTTTATGCTGTCTTTGTCATTGAGTACATTATTTGCTGCTCTTAAGTCTGAATTGACGCATGCGCTGCACTCTCTCTCGTACCAAGTCCTACACTCCCGGCTGATAAATAATAGAATCCAAATCAATCTTCGACTTACAGGTAAGTCTCGCTTAATTTTCAATTCTGATTTTGTTTTTCATCTTCTCACCCGAATCTGGAACACATCACAGTTTAATCAAAAGAATCTATAGCCTTACACCTCATAGGATCTTTGCAGCTGGGGTCATCCGTGTGATTTAATCTGTAAACCAGGATTTTATTATTTATGATATGGCCCGCGACTTAACGATCATCAAAAGTTGGCATTTATATAAAGAATTAGATGTTTTAAACTTTCAAGTATTTGTATGCTGGAGAGCGTCGTCTTATTCTTCAGCAACGTTTCCCATACAAACCGTTTAAACCATCGTAAATACTCAATCTTGAACGTGCAAGGACTCGAAATTGGCCATTTTGCCGCAGTGACTTCACCGTGTTTCTTCCAATAAAGGTAATATCCATATGATAGCCCATAATATAAAAGTGATTGTATACAAATTAGGTCACACGGCCCACAGCTTCAAAGAGGGTTAGTTTCTAAAGAAACTGTTGTACTCCGTCGGTGGTGGAGTGAAACAAGAAAATTGGGTTTATCAACGGAGTTGATAATGTAAATTGACCACCGTCCTCGAAAAGCTGACGTTTCGAGCGTTAGTCCTTGATCGGAGCGAATCGAGGAATTGTGGGTTGTGTATGGAGTTGAGCAAAAATTTATCTTTCAAATCGGCACTCTTAATCCCCAAGCTACCAATGAGCGCTTTTCATTCAACTAATTTATTCCTGTTTTTCACTTTACCATGTTTCCACCAATAGCGTAGCTCCATATTCTGGGGATATACTATTCTGAGGATATACATAAGAGAATTAATCCCCCACATAGGTCCTATCCCAATCATAATCCCTCTAAAGTTATTTTTAGATGTCCTTCAGGATCCGGTTTTCCCAAGGGGGTTGAGTGATAGCCAATCATACGACCCCATTTTTACCAATTGCGTGGGAGCTGTCAACGCTGGTAACAATGGGGACATATGATTGGCTATCACTCAACCCTCTTGGGAACATCGGATCTTGGAAGACATCTAAAAATAACTTTACAGGGATTACGATGGGGATAAGGCCTATATGGGGGATCAATTCTCTTATCTTTATCCTCTCTTGCCCATACACAACCCACAATTCCTCGATTCGCTCCGACAAAGGGCTAAAGCTCGAAACGTCAGCTTTTCGAATCCCTGTACAGTGGTAATTTTACATTATCAACTCCGTTGATAAACCAAATTTTCGTGTAGCTTCAAAGAACCTTTTAACGCGGGATGGCCAAAGGCAGACCGCGTTGATGTTTCGGTCGAATTTCGTTTTTTTTTTATTCTTTTCTTCATCATAGCTACAAATCGCAATATTTTTTAAAGTTTCCGTATCCTGCGGGAAGTCTTGAGAGAATGGTTCGATTTCATTGGCTCTCAAGAAGATCGTGCGATTTCATTGGCTTTTCATCGTCGTGGAATCACGTGCCAGTTCAAGATGGAAAACTTCTGCGAGAGTCTTCGGGAGTGGTAGAGAGATAGGTTTTAGTCACCCGCATGAAAGATAAAATTTCAAATAATAATGGCGGCCGCTTATTGCACGGGTGAATTCTCAAGATAGCAGTATGCCGGTCTTAGAAGGAAAACACAGCTTTTTGAAACGGTAAATCGGAAGAAAAAGTTCTACAGAGACTCGGCAGCTGGAACAGTGGAAATTGGTCAGTTCATAGCGAAGAAATCCTTCTTCAAGGACAGATTGTGGTTTTATCGAGGCAGGCGAAAATGGATCTTCCCGGAATAATCACAACAAGTCATCGCCAGAATTTTAGACTTTCTCCGAATGGGTCGTTTGGGCGCTTCTTGGAATCCACCTTCCCAAAAATTACAGGCTTGAATGTGAATTTTTACGGTGGTTTATCTTTAATTGAACTCGTTTGCTTTTTAGGCATAGATACAGGCTGAATACTTTTTTTATATATTTAGGAAAACTTATTGTCTGTTTTTGTGTGCCTTTTGTTTTTTCACAGAATTTTGTAATTTTACTCGATCTATGTCAACAAACCAAAATCGTAGCAAAATCAAAATCCTAGCTATCATGCAATAAAAATCTCGAGCTCTTGATCTAATTGTTAAATATTTGGTCGGTAAAAATTCGCTTAGACATCACACCAGCACGGTGTAAAATAATGTAATTATATAAAACATGTCAGTGGTATAACCAAAAACGCCCCCAATGCACCCTTTCAGAACGCCAGACTCTTTCTTTTGGCGCTTTTACATTTTCCATCAAGTTAATCAACCCAAATTTCAATTAACGCCAAGCCCATTGTGTTACATTTTTCTCCAAGGTACAAGTTACACCGTTTTTGATACTGTACTCAATCCTTGTTTGTATTTCTTTTTTTGGCTGCTCATTCAAACGGATCGTGACTCTCGCTAGCCGTTCAAAGTTTAATGCTTGTATAGACGAACACATCCCGCGCGAACGCCTCTAGACGTCTTGTCTTTCTTTAATTCTTATTGAGTAAAACTGAGCAGGGCTTTGCATCGTATAAAGTTACGAGAAAAGGATTTTCACTGAAGATCTCTGGGAAAGACAGGTAAAACTCTCTACAGGAGACAATAGCTAATTCTTACTCATTCAATTTGACAAAACAATCACATTCACCGTTAACATTCCTTTGAACTGAAGATGTTGAGCGCACTGCCATCACTTATGATCTTACCAATTCTGAGCCAACCGGGCGACCGTAAGTTTAAATTGTATGGCAGTAATAATATCATATAAAGACAAATATTCCCCCTACTATATAGAGGCGGTGGTGCAGGGTTTTCTTTTTACAACAATAGGCGAATCAACTGCCCTAGGACGAAACCTCACTAAGCTACACACTAACCTTGGCGAGTCACAATGTCTTTCCTGGACGCTAACGCCCATTCCACAAGTTCGGGAACATTCACTCCACATCGTCCAGGGACCCAGTCACCGTCTCTTTTCAGAGGCACGGTATGATTATTAACACACCTGCCGTACATGCACCACTGCCAAGGTACATATGACGTGATTTTAGACTTGGATTAACACGAACTTTCGAATTGTAAATAAACAACCTTCGTCGACCATTTTGTTCACCGTTGTTTAGCGTAACCTTTAATTTCAGTTTAATTGCTAATTTATCCCAGATTTTTGCCAAATAGTTTGGCCTTTCATTTTTGAATTAGATCGACTTTTCATTAGTTTTGTTTCAAAAGAGGTCTTCAACAAGATTTTCAATAAGTGAGGTAAAGAGTTTTGCGTTATTCGGCTTTTGAACAACGGGCCGATCATAGGAGCAAGTTTCACTTGAGAGTTGAGAATGTAACTTTGTTGGCCTAAGTTACTCGCACTCGATATTGCGTTCCCTGATACGTAACTCACACGGGTACCAGCCCCTTCCCCGTTAAGTAACAGAGAAATACGCGAACAAGCTTATGAAGCAACAATACCCATTCCCAACCTAACTTCCGAGGGGCGCAAGCTGTTCCTGTGGCCGGCGGGTTTAGTTTACTTCGGCAGAGTTTTTCTCCTTCAATCTCACACCACAGCTGCTGACACAGACGATGCTTTAAAGGTAAGAAAAAAAACAAAACAAAAACAAAACAAAAAAACGCAAAATAAGTTAACCTTCCTACCTTTTTATATACATAAAAAAATAATTTCACTAATGACGGATTTAATTAGGGACTTTAAGCAACGACGACGACGGCAACGAAAACGTCATTTTAAAATATAACTTTTCGTTTCTGTAACTCTTTCGCGATTATTACAATTTATTTAACTTGGAAAATGCTGGCGATATGTCCAGGAACTAATATATAAATTACTATGAACGATGTCAAAGTAAGGAAAAAGAAATAAAAATTTGCCGTCATGCACTCACATTCTCAAGAAAACCTAAAATTTGGTCATTTCACATTGTTGTTTTGCAGAGGACGGCAAAGAAATGGAAAGAAATTGGCTGGCCCGTAACGGCTTCCATTGTTTTACCCTAGATTTTCTGGGAAAATGGCAGCCATTATCCCAAAGTCTCTCCGGCGATGGTACGTGGTGTCTTTAATTAAATTATCATGTAGTGTTCTGATAGGTAGAGCAATTCTACTCGGCCATATCAAACCTCTAAATGATAATTACATTACGTGAAACACCATGTACCTACCCTCTCCGGGCTTCCACCCGCTGACCAAACAGCCCGAGGACTCTGGGTACGAGATTGCTACTTGACTTTTTAGTCAAATGCTCGTGGCAATAGACCTTATGCATCTATTTCATAATTATCCGGCGGAATATCGGCTGATACTTAGCCGACGAGTTCGCTAAAATCAGGCGATATTGCGCTCGTTTTCGCAGGGTAATTGTCTTTATTATTATTCAACACAAAAGCCACCTTTTTTCCGTGACAGACAAAATTACGTATATCGTAGGATATCGGTTGAGTACGAATATTGAGCGTGCTGTGACCATATTTGGACATTATCATAGTGTGTTGAATAATAATCAGTGATACTGGCACGTTAACGAGGCAGAGTTACCTTATTTCAATCGAAAGCGGTTGAGTATACATGTATTTCAACGCAGAAATATGCACTTACAAACACAACAAGCCATTTTTTTTTTCAGTTTTACAAAGTAAGAAATATTTTTTTTGTTTAGTTTAGGTTTTATTCGCGCCATCCAACAAATAAAATGGACGACGACTTAAATGAATGAACGTTTTCCATTATTTGAACAACTGGGCCAAGGTGAACGCTATTGCAGTAAACATAATTCACTTCCATCGAAATTAATTTCCACCGTTATTGTCTTTTTGTCTTGAGGCTTTAATTAAGATTTTTATTCAAGTGAATATTTCAAGAAGAGTCCTGCTGAGTAATAAAAAAAGTACAAAAAACAAAATTACAAGCGCGCCAGACGGATTGAGTGAACATGGGCCTTTAGCTCTCATATGGTGCATCGTTTTTTTTTTTTTTTTTTTTTTTTTTATATATATATTAATCAGCTATTTCCATAGTTGCTTGTTCACCGCCGGAGATCATAGACTTCTGGTTACAAAATCGCTTCGAACAGAAGACAAATTGTTTGTTCTTGAAAGCTGGTTTTGAGAATTACCAGTAAAAACACAAATACAAATTCCGTTTCCTTGAGATATTTGGTGTTTAACAGGTAGGACACTGTCATTAAAGCTTTCACTAAATTTTATTTTAAAAAAAATTTAGCCTGCATCATTCTTTCGCAAAAGGCCTATATAAGGTATGACAGGTGTAGAGTATGATTGATGGAAGTATAACGTGAGTACGTTGCGTGCTCGTGAGATCGATTGTCAAAACCACCACGCAACTTAATGGTGGTGTGGCCATTAATGATCAATATGACTCCGAAAAAATTGTTAAAGTTGCCATTTGCCTGCTCATAGTTTTAATTGTCTCCCATGACGCAAATTGCTAAAATGCTCTCAGTTTCGATGATCGATGGCCTTGACATGTGAGAAAGGTTAAAAGATTTTTTCCTGAAAAGACAAAGCAAAAAATACAGACAGAAGAAACACACAGTCATTTTTTTTTTGTCTTAAATAGACAGGGGAGTAAGGAAGTAAGCAATGTCTAGTGAAAAGAAAGGCAAGACAAGACAAGAGAAGCGAAGAGAAGTACGAAAACCTCTGAGTGGGGATTTTCGGCCATGGTCACGATAACTACTTAATATATGGCAATAGAGTACTAAAGTGATGACGTCACAAAAACTAAATTTGTGAACTTATGGGATTTGTTTGGATATTCAGAAAGAGCACGATAAAAAAAAACCTACATGCCAGAAATCCAATCAGCATTTCATTACAGTTTGAGAGCGAGGTCTTAGCAACGCTATGTTCTACTGACTCCATACAAATCCTTTTAAATTTTATTTAGTTCATAACCTTATGAACCAAGTGAAATTTTAAAGGATTTAGCCGAGAATAACGGTGCTAATATCTCAGAGGCCAATTTGCATTTAAATGCTGATTTTTGGCGAAGTGCCATTTGCTCTTTCTGAAATTAACAACAAATCCCATAATTTCAAAAAGTCTAACATTTGTGACAACACACTTTAGCACTCTTTAGCTTCATCGTATTTTTCTGAGAAGGAAGACACTCAGGAAAATACCCGTTTATAATAATTCGGAGAATACAAAAGCTCACTTATGCTTTCCAATATAGTGGACATTTGCACCACGGCAGCTGCATTTGAGAAGGCAGCGTTCTCTTTATTGGTAATCTTCCACATTGTGTTGACAAAGAGGCTTGGTTTTGAAAATGAAGAATTTAACTCTGGTTCTACATCAATACACTATAATTACTTATCACGAAAGTTGTTTTATTTTTAATCATATGCAACATTGTATAGTCCAGTTAACATAGCGTTTCAGATGTTACAAATAAAATTGAAAGAAGTTTGTCATAATGTAAACTTCCTCCTTCCTTATTCTCTACACAGCTAACAAAAGATTCTTTTGAATCCGTTCCTATAGTTGGAGCTCTTCAAAGCATACACTAGGGGATTACAAAATGAATTGGCGATCAGAAGAAACCTAACCATTCTATGAACAAAGAACAGAACGGCACGATTTTTGTCTACCGTGGTTTTATCGATAGATGTTAAATATAAGAAAAATACTGCAAATGGCAATGTGCATATCAAAAACAAGACCGTGAGCCAAACTAAAAGACTAAGAAGCTGCTTCTTTGAGTGTCTGTCTTCCTGTGCTTGGATGCTTGAACCTTCGCGAGTGGGGCAAATCGTATTAGTAATGAACAGTCCACGAAAAATTTCAAAGTAGCATACAAAAACGACAAAACACGGAATTAGCTCGGAATAGACAGTTACGTAGATTATAAAAGCTTTGTGCTCAAAATATTCGTCAAGACTCCATGGCCGCTTGCACGGGTAAGTTGAATCAAGACTGGGGTTCATTGTATTTGTCATGAAGTCAGGAATACACGATAACAAAGCTACCAACCACAAAAGCGCAGCCACCAAAGGAACCCGTTGTTTGGAAAGTCGTAATTCGGCTCGAAACGGCTTCGCCATCGCCAGGTATCTTTCAACGGCAATAGCTCCAACAATTAAGGCGGCTGCGCGTATGGTGATCGGCACGACGGCATTACCCGCGAATAGTTTGCAGATCACATCTCCCAGTGTCTTATCGAGATGCACTTTGTTCAGGGAGAAGTCGTATATTCCCGGGCAAAACAGCAGCGTTGTAAGATCAGCAATGGCCAGATTCATCAGTAGGTAGTTGGTGGTGGTGTGCATCGAGGGTGTTTTTCGCACGATGGTGATAATGATGCAGTTGGCTGGAACACCAAGGATGACGATCAATGAATACAGCACAGCGAACGTAATATCCTGGCCGGAGATGTGACTGTGCTGGAAAGCTGTCGAATTATTTAACGTCATTGTGAAAGCAAACACTGGGAGAGTTTATAAGCTTTCCCCCAATGTGTCACTGGAAACGGTGGACAACTGTAACTGATATTGCATTTACATACGCTCCCATTAAATGACGACCGATAAAGTTGAGAGAAATAATTCATCATTTTCTCTCACACACAATGTTTCGCAAACCTACATAATAAGGGACCCCTAAAGGATAATCGAAAAACATTAAAGGAAAAAAAAAATCGGCTAAAGGCCTTCCACAGCGAATCAAATTTGTTCGAGGCAAAAACCAATAATAATTAGGCGAGTGCACTCCAGCGAGCTGTCACCTGTTCATTGGATTTCTGTTTATTTTCGCCTTTCATAATTGCTTAAAGTTTACACATTTCAACCAAGTTATAATTGCAATTTTTGACAAATGAGGGAAAACTACGTGTAAAAAAATAAATAAAAAGGACTTTGGGTATTTACAAAACGCGTCTGTAACTGACAATGTTGTCGCATGCATTCGGGACAGACAATCCTTCAAGATGTTCCTTGTTAAGGGATCAAGTTACAATCTTTATATAAGTGTCATATATACGTTTTAATATTTATTTACCATCTTTTGCATTATCGGTTCAATCATAAACACACTTCACTAGGGAGAGCAAAGCTGCATAAACACACTTCACTAGAAAAAGCAAAGCTTTCGGCATTTCTTCAGCCTGAATAAACGAGGAGAAAACTCAACTCCAGGGGGTGGTGTGCGTGTGTGTGTGTGTGTGGGGGGGGGGGGGGGGGGGCACTTAAGGGACGTTTGGGTGGGGGTATGCCGCCGAGGCCTTCAAACCCTGATCCTGTTTCCGACAAATCGGTTTATTTCGATATAACTGACATTATATAATTGAATTTCAAAAAAAAAAAATGATTTTGGTCCCGCACATGTAGACCGCGCACCGCCAACGTTTACACTCTCTTCAAGCCTTCTGGTCCGGAAACATCCCCGGTTCAAGACGCCAAATAGCGAACTTCAATACCCCAGTTACCTGATTAAGATGCAAGACCCTGAAAACCATACCCTGTTGGTGGCAGATACCCGTTTAGGCTAACTAAGGGAGTGCCCCCACCGGGATTCAAGTGCACGGAGATTTTAGGAATGCTTTACGACCCTTTTTAATAAATGACTGCTCAGCAACTTTCGGTATAACACGGCTCATCAGAGTATTAGCTCAGTATATTCCGGTGGGTATTCAGATGTTATTTGCTGGTTTTACGATATCCTCATAAAAGTAGCGTTGGTAAATAATCAGGTAATGTCGTAGTAGGTATCGTGTCAGTGATATTTTTCAATGTGGGCTCACGAATCACACCATGCCGAACATTCCATGTAAGGCTTTAATGTATCCTGTCACACAAGGCAAGGCTGGTCAAAAACAGGCAGAGCTGGAATTCGACGTGATTGTTGCCTTTCTTACCAACAAATTATAAGACCTGGGTGCATAAGCTAAACACGAACAACAGAAGACAAGTCTTTCCTTTGGAATCTACATATTCTGGTCTCATCACCTTAAAGGTGGATCCTCATTGAAATACTCACACTTCAGATCGATTATTAAGGCAAACGTTGCCAGCGTTTTGGACGCGTTTGAACACCGTAGGTGATGGGTGTTGTTGATGGTTGTTGCATGTTGTTGTCTCAACTGCCAACAACACCAAACAAGCTGTTCAAATGTATCCAACTTGTGGAGTCAATCAACGATGGATGTTGTTAACCAACAATAATGCAGGGAGCCCTAAAGCTGAAGAAGACCTCATGTTAAGATAGCTGTTAAATTATTTATCAGCGTCGCTGCATAGATGGCCTGCGGGCTTTCCATTTAACTAGATGTTTTTATGGTTGAAGTAATTGAAAAATATATTCCATGCGCAGATCAAATGAAAATAAAACCCTTCGTATTAATAAATACCATTATAAATAACATTGGACTCATTCTTTGTCAGAAAACTTACATTATATTCAGCTTCCTGTTATTATTTTTGTACTTGTATTTGTAATAACTTTCATTCTTGTTATATATCTGTCCCCACCCGACTTGATTAGCCATGCTATTTTCGGGTGGGCTGCCATTACTAAATTTTTATTTTATGAGAATTTTACGGGAAAAATGGAGGACTTTTGGAAGCACCAATGTTCTAAAGCAAGGGCATGTCTAAACGGAAATTACCTTTCCATTTTGCACAATATATCCATCTTCCGATTCGTTAACTTCTTCTGCCATCACCTAAGTTTTTTTCCTATTTAGAACTGAAAACGAGGATCTTCGCTCAGAAAGAAAAAAGGGTTTCAAATGCTTGTGATACAAAGTGTTTCCGGACCTTTCAATTAAAATTTTTGTCCTAGAGCCTCACCCGTCTGGGCCAAGTTCCTCTTTGGTAGGTGGGATTAAGGTAATTCATAACAAAGTTTTTCTTGTTCTTGGCCTTTTAGATGGCCAAATTTTAGCTCCTTTCTCATACGCTGGTCGATAAACATCTTCAATAAAAGATAAAATAGAAACTTCAAAGATCCCCTGCGACAAATAGCTGTCACTTTTAAATGCATAAAGTTATGGATGTAGAAGAACCGCTAATTCCCGACAACGGCTATATTGCATATGCTACCTGTTTTTGTTCTGCATATCTCCATAAATTCGGTCTCTTATTTCAATGAATTTCCCCGTAAAGAAATATAATTTCCAGTAATGGCCATGCATTTGTTTTTGAACTGTAAACGTAACAAAAGCGAGTCAACACATATTTCAGTTTATTCATCGGCGTACAAAATTGTTTTACGAAATGATTACTCTAATATCCCCATTACCCGAGCAGTAATTTTTATTGAAAGCTACTAGCAGACAAAGAAATACTAAAACTGAAAGACTAAAATTGAAGTTACTAAATATAGTTGATAATAACATCCGAGTCTCTCTTTCACATTTTCCCGAAATTTCATTCGCCTGCTTCCGACAAACCCTGGCAGCAGAAGATTCTTTTAAACTCCTTTCGATAACTGGAACTTTGCAAAGCGTACACGAGCGGATTAAAAAAAAGAATTAGCATTGAGAAGAAACTTAACCGTTCTATGAACAATGTACAAAGTTTCCCGATTATCAGCTACTGTGGTCTGGTCAATTGCAGTCAAGTATATGAAAAACAATGAAAAAGGCAGGGTACATATGCAGAACAGAATTGTAAGCCAAACTAACACCTTAAAAAGCTGTTTCTTTGCACGATGATCCTCCATTGCTTGGCTGCTTGGGCCATCGACAGATGCAGCACAAATTGTATTTGTGATGAAAAGTCCGCGGAAGATTTCAAAATAACAGAAGAAAACCACCAAGCATGGAGCGATCCCGAAGAACACGCCCGTATAAATCATGAAGCCCTTGTGATCAAAATATTCGTCAAGACTCCATGGACGTTTACAGGGATAAGTCGAAAGAGGGTTCGGGTCTATCGTGTTTGTCATGAAGTCAGGAACGCACGACAAAACGGCAAATATCCACACAAGAGCAACAATATAGGGAACTCTATGTTTGGTTAATCTTAATTCAGTGTAGAACGGCTTCACAAGCGCCAGATATCTTTCGACGGCGAGGGTACAGACGGTCAACACCCCGACGTTCATAGAAATAGGGACAATTGCATTTCCCACAAAGAATTTGCAGATAAAATCGCCAAGAGTTTTGTCAACGCTCAGTTTGTTCAGGGAGAAGTCGTACATTCCCGGACAAAGCAAAAGCGTTGTCAAATCCGCCACAGCTAAGTTCATTAACAGGAAGTTGGTGGTCGAGTGCATCGAAGACGTTTTTCTGACGATGGTGATAATAATGCAGTTAGCGGGCACACCGATCAAAACGATGAATGAATAAATGATGGCAAAAGCAATATCCTGACCAGTTAGAGGTCCGTCGTCATAAGCTGCCGAGTTATTTGAAGGCATTGGTAGAACAGACTGAGGAATATTCTGTCTAAATGTCGTGTCTCCTGATGTAACTGCGGTTTAATGCAATCAACATGAGTCAGCTGGTTTGCTTGATGGTGTTTAAGAGCGCGGTCTTAACGAGACATTTCCACATAGGGGGATTTTGTTATCTAAGTGGATTTGTCTGGGTGCTCAAATACGAAAGCTCAATTTACTGCCGGAGACAGGTGACGCAATAGGAAATTGCATATTGCATAACATTAAGTTCGCAGTCTCAGTTCCCATTAGCAATAGCTAGCCAAAAAAAAAAAGGATATTCAGTCGTTTTGCTGCAGAACACCGTTCGTAACCTTGGGCTGCATATATTTTCCAACGAAACAGTTGCGATTTTATTCAAGATGCTTTTCCGGAAAAAAAGGCTGCGGTGTGAGGCATGCAAACAACACTTTGTGAGTAATATTGTTATTGAATATTGGCCACTTCGGAAAGCAAGTAGGGGCATTAACACATGACGTTGCTCTAGAGCGCAAAAAGAAAACAATCAGAACTCCTTTGGTAATAGAAGTCTGTCAATCGCACTTATTTGAGAGCGAAGCTCCCTCCTCTTCTGGTGAGGTATCAAGGTGGACTGTAAGGGTATATTATTTGAGAGTCTGCGCTTAGGCCGCAATAAACGTCTTCAGAGAAAAAAAGGGGTCAAGACAGACTGTTACGTCAGATACCATGGACGGCGTAAACCTCGCGTTTTGATTGGTCGCGAAAAGTTTGCAAATAAAGTGCAGACGCACGAATGGCGTCAAGGGAAGTAAAAAGACAGTTATGAAACAAATAGATCCCATCAGTTGACAGTGCATGTCAGTGTACTCTGATAACGCAAAGAGGATGCCAAAAAGTGGTATGAAGCACCGTCACGCTACTTGCCTACAGCGAGGAGCGTACATCTCTGATCTTACCACATTTTGACGTCAAATTCCAACCGGAAAACGAGACAGTTGTTCCGTTTCTCCCGAAAATTCTCCGCCAGAAAGACCCAGATCTGAAGTGGTACAATTCATCTCGGTGACATTTCGAAAGTAATTTCGAGAAATTTACTGCAGAACCCCAAAAAAATTGATCACGTACTTGGTATTAAATTCATTGAGGTCTACGTTTATGAGTGCAAATTAGGTTGGATGAATGCATACGCAAAACAGTGTTTTGTCGCTTTAATTGGGAAACCTTGCGCGTGCGAAACAGTTAGAAGACTCCTTTTATATTACATATGCGCAATAATATATATGCCCAATCGTTATCCACTAATGAACTATTTTAAAAAACGTTTCACAGGAAGCGTAGGATCGAGCGAAGGAATGGAATCAGCCTCATACCTACAACTCGGAATTCGCAAAGCCTTTTTCCCAGTAAAAAAATGGGAATGACCGTTCATTAAGAATGGTTAATACTCAAGGGGAAAGCTACCGCTATATTTCTTTACAGTTGTTCCCTAGGCGAAGGCGGGAGACACTGTGTATGCAGTCGGACTCCTTTCCAGAAATAAATCTGCCTTATTACGAAAGGTATTCCTGGAATAAGTCAGATTTATCCCTGGAAGAGAGTTAGTTCCGAAACCGGCCCCTGTTTTGTAACTATTATATACTGAAAAATGTCATTTTGGCTTCAATTTAAATTTGTAGACATTATGCCGACTCGACATCTGAATCAATTTAGTCCCCAAAACTGCGCAAAAATTTCTGCTTGTATCCCTCAAGGAGAAACTGTTGCATTATATTCTTGAAAGATAAAGTCAGTAGACCTTGAGAGCTGGGTGGACCTTACCAGCTATCTTATTTCTTTTCAAACACCACAGGGAAGCATTCGTTCCGCGATTATTGCGATCACAACACAAAATATGTTGTCCCAAGTGGTTGAATGCCTGGGTCAGGAGCAAGAAATTGTTTATTTGTGCTATTAGTGTCCAGGGTAATGGCACAATGAAATTTTTTGAACACAGGAATTTCTCAAGACCCGTGACATTTTGAAGTGTAACAGGTACTCAGTTGTGACATCACCTGACACTTTTCCTGAAAATAGCACATATTTGGGGAATTGGTGATGGTTTCAAGGGGAAACGTCAAATAAAAGCACCTTTTTGACTTTTCGTTGTTGCTGTTGTTTTTAATATGAGGGAAACTACCTTATTTTCACCGCAAGAAAAGGTTACCAAGAAAATTAGCAACACGAAATTTAATGCCTTGAGGCAAAACCCTTTTATGATGTTAAACGTGAGTTTACATGATTGTGATGTGTCCAAAGTTCTTTTCTTATATTTTAGGGTCATAAATGTCCTTTAACACGACCTCTCTGCAAAATCGCGAAATTCAAGTCTCACGAAATATTCCTCTTTCATTTTCGCGACATTAAGTGACAGCGAAATTACTACCAATGAAGTATTAAGCCTAAGATTAAACCTTTCCTCATCGATAATTTTAATTCTAAAATTTGAGAACGATGATTCCAAACTTGGAAGGTTAAATATATTGAATATTTGTAGGAAACAGTCATTTCTTTCTCTGTAAATCTCAAATTCGTCACCAAATTGTTGATTTAACTAATTTTTAATAATGTTCATATGACATGTCACGTGATTCAACTTTTATGTTAAGGCAAGAGCACCCATTGTGATTTGCTTCTATGGAAAATTTCATACAGTTGTACGCAATTTTGTGGAAGATGTTGTTGATCAAACCTTTTTTCTGGACACATTTCAAACCCAGGCCTCATATGCCCTACTGCTTGAGTAGCCAGCCTATGGTAACTACAGTGTTACAAAACAATGGTAGAACACAGTTTCGAGTTTGGTTGTGTTAACCGGAGCATGAAATTGGCTATTCTTGTACAAGAAACGTATCTTTCCAATTGTTTTTCAGTAACGAAGCTATAATTTTCCGTTTGAGGAGCAGTTATTAAGAGATTTTGTGTACTTGTTTACATTGCCTGGTAACTGTTACCATGGTAACGGAAGCGACACCTTAAAAATATTTTAAAATAATGATCTCCTGGAGTAATATCACATATACAAATTTCAAGAGGCTAGCTTTAATAACTCCAGAGATATGATTATTTTCCTTCCCAGCTAGCTCACATTTATAAAATTCTGTACGTATTGAAGCTCCCCCACCCCCCATAAAAAAACGTGCTGTGGCAGATCCCTGACCCCACATTCTACCACTATGACCGGCCTAGAAATGTTCTAAGGGTATCAGTCTATCATAATCTGAGCACAAACCTTTTGTGTGGTGGGCGTCCTACGAAAACATTATTTAGGGCCTATTTTGAGATCTGCTCCTCGACTGTAATAGAAAGTACTCGTTGGGACTGTGGCCAGCTCGTGGGACAGAAATATTTGGAAAAACAAATGGGTACTGTCCTCGCTTTTTTGAACTCAACCAAGCTGACAAACAAAGGACACTACAGTAGGGAATGTATTTTACAACTTCTTCAGAAGCTACATGCATAAATAAATGAATCCATACGGCCCATAAGCGCAAGTGTATGGAGAACGCTATGGCCATGCTTCTCTTCAATGAAAGTAAACAGCTCTTAAAATGCAAATAAGTAAATAGTTCAGAAATTTCCCAGATCGTAACTGCGTTAAAATAAGGTCTCCGGAGTTATGTGACGGCCACTTAGAAGGTACGTAGTATGTAAAAGGAGCTTGATACCACAGCCTTCTTCTTTTTTGTTAAGACAACCTTGCCTCTTGCGCCAAAGACCTTTCTCATGATCAGGTGAACGTCCTTTAACCACCTCCTCAGCGCGTCACTTATGCTGCTATATTGCTCAATGTCATTGCCAGGATGTTGTCTTTTTATCACCATCACCATCACCATCATCATTATCATCGTCATCGTCATCGTCATCGTCATCATCATCATCATCATCATCATCATCATCACCATCATCATAATTACCCTCAACATCACCACCACCATCACCAACATCATCACCATCACCACCACCATGATCATGATCATCATTATCAACATCATCATCATCACCATCACCATCATCATAACAATCACCATTATCACCATCGCCACCAACATTACCACCACCACCACCATGACTACCGCCAGCACCATCATCGTCACCATCACCACCACCACCATCATCATCACCACCACCGTCATCATCATCATCATCATCATCATCATCATCATCATCACCAACACTATCATCATCATCATCATCATCACCACCACCACCACCAAGCTCCAAACATTGTTGGGCTTAACGTGTTAGGTGCGTTTGAACAACAATTTGGGTGTTGAGTGTTGTTGGTATTTCTCGCGCGTTCTTGTCCCAACTGCCAACAACACCCTACTACGCCAAAAATGGTGTACAAATACACCCAACATGTGGGGCCCGTTAACGTTGGATGTTGTTGATTAACAATGCCTGGAGCATTTAATCAAGTTAGTAAAAGGTTAAGCATTTTGAAGAGAATCTGGTATAAAGTAGGCAGGGATACACTCAGAAAGTTGTATAAATTGATTATCAGACGTGTTATGGAGTATGCTGATGTACTTTAGGACGGCGGTAGTGATGGTGAGAGTGAACGTCTTGAATCAGTTCAATATCAGTTCGCCTTATGGCAGAGTTTGGTTGGGAGGAAATGAAAGTCAGATGCGCTATACATAAATTGATTTGCTACTTTAAGATAGTAAATAATTTGAGCCCGCCTTATCTTAAGGATTTGCTCCCACCTAGAATCTGTGAGAGAACTCAATTAACTCTTCGATACTCGAAAAATTTTACTTATTTTCCTGTGCGTACGGAGCGCTATTACAAGTCTTTCTTCCCATCCACAACCAAATGTGGAGCGATATTGATTTGGAAATTCGAGATTCTGATACAACGGGCTCTTTTAAGAGAGCGCTAGTTAACTATTACAATGTTCCAGAGTATTTTTTGCCTTTTTTCTTTGCTCCTGACAGGTATCCCTCCGCAATTCATACCCGACTGCGGCTAGATGCCTGTGCTCGTAACTATGATCTCTTTAAGATAGCAGATAAGTCTTCACCTCTCTGTAGCTGTGGTTTTCATGATGAGAAAAAAAACTCATTTAATTTCTTTTTTACAACGTCCTAATTATGCCGCCCTCAGACCTGATTTGCTCACTACTGCTGCTCGTATTGTTTCTGATCAATGGTTTTGATATTCTGACAAACAAAAACTTGAACTTTTTCTCTTTGGCTTAACTGAACTGACAAATAGTGAAAACACTGAAATTTTCTCTCATCTTCAGCACTGTGTAAGAGAGTCCCACCGTTTTTCTTTTTCCTTTTCTAGTCATTATAACTAACTTAAAACTTGTGTCCGTGTCCGTGTTAATCCTATGTTGTATTTCAAAGTTTAGGTGTATGTCCCCCAGATATGAGCTTACTTAGCTCTTGGGGTGAACATGTAAATAAATGTGTTTAAATAATAAAAATAAAGTTGCACGGGCCTCAAAGCTAAAGAAGACGGCTGTTAAAATATTTACTATAACATCACTATATAGCTAGGTAACCTGCAGTAAGTTTTGATTCAGCTAATTGAAATGTTAATGCCATACGCAGATCAAATGGAAATTACCGGACGAAACGGAGGACTTTTGGAGGTACCGAATTTCTAAAGCGCCGATCTGCCGGAACGGAAATTACCTTTTTATTTGCACAAAACATTCATCTCCCTATATGTTATCTCTTTATGCCGTCACGTAAGTTTTTTTCAGTTACCAATGAGATTGCAGTTTTAGAACTGAAAACGAGGTTCTTCGCCCAAACATAACAAAGCCTTGATACAAAGTGCTCCGGATCTTCCAATTCCAAATATTGTGCTAAACGGAAACTTCTCTGGGTCAAGTTCTCCGATGGCAGATGGAAGCTAAAAGTATTATTCATGCCAAAGTATTCTTTTTCTTTACTGAAAGTCTTTTTCATCGCCAAATCTAAGCTCTTTTCTCTTACACTGGCAGCGAGGAATGATATCTTTACAAACGCCTTGAATAAAACCTTAGGTAGAAAACTCCAAATTGTAAATTATTCGCACACACGTTCTGCGACAAATAGGTGCTGTGGTTCATTTATGAATTTAAATTTGACGCTAATCTTCGTCTCCCGCCACTAACAACTACAACCTGTTTTTGTGACACAATTCTGTCTTATCAATGATGCACGCCTTCATAAATTTCGTTCCCTTCTTTCCGTGCAATTTCTTGGTAACATGAAGACTTATGTATATATAATGCCTTTACTTAACGTAAGAAAAGCAAATCAAACACGTATCTTTCATTCATCGTGTAGAATCTTGTTTTACGAAACTATTATTTTGTCCCAATTTATCAAGCAGTGAGAGCTATAGCTGCATTATGTATCAAACACTATTACCCATTCGCAGTGATCACATGAAGTTTGTCTCCGTTTTTTCTTTCGGATCAAATCATGTGATGTAAATTTATGCTAGCGTCTAGTACATGCAAATTTCCGTGCAAGAGTATAGGCTACTTGAAGCCTCCTGTTACTTTTAAACTGGCTAAGTTTTACACCTGCTACTACAAACAGAGAAGTACAAGTAATAACCGAACAAAAGCGAGTCAAAAACGTATTTTTATTCATCGTTTGGATTCTTGTTTTAAGAAACTATTTTGTCCCAATTAATCAAGCAGTGAGTTTTAATTGAAAGCTAGCCGCATTATGTAACAAACATTATTGCTTTTAAACTGGCTAAGTTTTACACCTGCTACTACAGACAAAGAAGTTGTAGTACTAAAAATGAAATACTAAAATGGAAGTCACTAACATGATTGGTTATAACATCCGAGTCTCTCTTCCACATTTTCCCGAAATTTCATTCGCCTGCTTCCGACAAACCCTGGCAGCAGAAGATTCTTTTAAACGCCTTTCGATAACTGGAACTTTGCAAAGCGTACACGAGCGGATTAAAAAACGAATTAGCATTGAGAAGAAACCTAACCGTTCTATGAACAATGATCAAAGTTTCCCGATTATAAGCTACTGTGGTCTGGTCAATTGCAGTCAAGTATATGAAAAACAATGAAAAAGGCAGAGTACATATGCAGAACAGAATTGTAAGCCAAACTAACACCTTAAAAAGCTGTTTCTTTGCACGATGATCCTCCATTGCTTGGCTGCTTGGGCCATCGGCAGGTGCAGCACAAATTGTATTTGTGATGAAAAGTCCGCGGAAAATTTCAAAATAACAGAAGAAAACAACCATGCATAGAGTAATCCCGAACAACACGCAAGAATAAATGATGAAGCCGTTGTGATCAAAATATTCGTCAAGACTCCATGGACGTTTACAGGGATAAGTGGAAAGAGGGTTCGGGTCTATCGTGTTTGTCATGAAGTCAGGAACGCACGACAAAACGGCAAATATCCACACAAAAGTAACAACAAAGGGAACCCTTTTTTTGGTTAATCTTAATTCATTGTAGAACGGCTTCACAAGCGCCAGATATCTTTCGACGGCGAGGGTACAGACGGTCAACACCCCGACGTTCATAGAAATAGGGACAATTGCATTTCCCACAAAGAATTTGCAGATAAAATCGCCAAGAGTTTTGTCAACGCTCAGTTTGTTCAGGGAGAAGTCGTACATTCCCGGACAAAGCAAAAGCGTTGTCAAATCCGCCACAGCTAAGTTCATTAACAGGAAGTTGGTGGTCGAGTGCATCGAAGGCGTTTTTCTAACGATGGTGACAATAATGCAGTTAGCGGGCACACCGATCAAAACGATGAATGAATAAATAATGGCAAAAGCAATATCCTGGCCAGTTGGAGGCCCGTCGTCATAAGCTGCCGAGTTATTTGAAGCCATTGGTAGAACAGAACGAGTGATCGTCTGTAAGCGTCTTGTTTCCTGATGTTACTACGCTTGAAAGTTGACAATATGAGGCTAGCTGGCTGGTTTGACAGTGTTTAAGACTATGCGCGATGTTAATAATCACCGATACAATATGGCCAATGACATGTGAGCGATATTTCCACTTAGTGAACCTTGCTAAATCCAAACAACCCTTCACAATTATATCTCAAATAACATCTAGTTTCAGGTCTTACTGTGGCTGTAGGTTTGTTTTGCTTTTTAATCAGATCGTGGGTGAAATTTTGAACCAGAATAATTGGCAATTCGGAAGATAGTTGTTTGTTCACGAACATCCTTTTCCGTTTCTCGTTGCCCGCCATACTTTTATTGTGTCCATTTCACGTGAAAATAAACAATTATTGGACGATGTTGAGCAAAATATTGTGATTTGTCAGTGGCGAGCAATTCAATAATTGGTCTGCGAGACACTGGCAAATCACGATATTTTTCGAAAACCGAGTTCAATAATAGTTTTATCATTCGATCACCGAGCTTATTTTTCATTATTATTTTCGGGAAGCATGAAATGACCTGCCATTTTTACTGAATTTGAAGAGCATGAACGCGTGGACACAACTACGCATGAGCAGAATATTATTTGCAGCAAAATCACAGTTGGACGGTACTGCGCACGAGCAGACCATTATTTGTAGGCAGTTTTTTGTAGGTCACGTAGTAGGCTCTGGGCCAATGAAAAGGAAGGGAAAAAAGTATCGAATTATAATATGCTTACAGCAATAATGAGTATATGAAAATCATATATTTGAACTGCGGATTTAGAAAATGAATATGCGTATGATCATCGCAGTTATGAACACTACTTGCAGTAGTGAAAATAAATATCACATGTTCAAGCATGCAACCGTGGACAATAATCCTGCTGGTATACGTTGGATCAAACTGGTGATCTGATCGGAGTAATAAAATCAACAGAGAGTATAAAAGCAAGGGCCGATACAACGTAGAATGGTTTTAAGTTTTGTGTACTATATTTCGGCTGGCCAAACCAGCGTTCTTCAGCCTTCTTCAGGTACCTGAAGAAGGCTGGTTTGGCCTGATGACTGATGACTGATGTTCTTCTTCCAAATGCGAGTCACGCCACTCCCCATTTTTGGCGCGAAACGCAAATAAAAACCCTTCAAGCGAGACAAGTCGATCTCTCGCGACTTCGCCGCTCGCTCAGCCCCTTCGCGGCCTAAAAAGCTCATTCCTCTCGGCTTTTCTGCTGTGAGACTCGAGAGGTCGAATTGTGGCAAGTCTACTCTTTCGCATTTATTCCAATTTGTTTAACTTGTAAAATTCTGTCAAACTATTCAGGGACTATATTACAACAAACGGCGTCAAAATAAGGAAAAAGAAAGAAAAATTTACCGTCATGCGCTCATGTTCTCAAGAAAACCTACCATTGGGTCATTTCACGTTGTTGTTTTGCCGAGGACGGCAAAGAAATGTACCACAATGTAAAACGCACGTTAAATCCATTGTTTTGTGGCGTTCTCGTTGCCTTTGCCGTCCTCGTTGCTAAAGCTTCCTAATGGAGGCGCGCGGAGGAGGGGACGGCGGTCCCCATTCTCCTCGCTTCGCCTCTCGCTTTTAGCGGCTCTTTACTCCTCGCGCCTATGATAGCGCCAGCTACGCAGGCTAACGAAAAACAAACATAACAAAAACAAAACTCCAACATTTTTGCCAATAAAAAGTTCGTTAGATGTGGGAATGAATATATGAAAATATTACGTCAATCACACTTGTGTTTTCGCACAAAGAAACTGCCTCCTCTTTTCTGAAGATATCAAGATGGACCATTAAGGTATATTAGGCTGCGTTCATTTACATGAAACCCGGGACGAGTTCGTTCCGGGATGACTCTCCTCCCAGCGCAAATTTTTATTCCTGTGATGAACGAAAACAAGTTCGCCCCGGAACAAACTTGCTTAAAAAAGTCTTATTTTTCATCCCGGGAAGATTGTTTATATGGAATTTTTGGTCACTTTTGACCACGGGATGAAATTTTCATTCCGGCGCTAAAGACCGGCTTGAACGAATTTCACCCCGGGGTCATGTAAACAGCAAGACGTAAATAACCAGGGACCGAGGTAAAACACTCATTCAGTAAGCGTCCATCAATCAAACTTACGCCGTTAAGAAAAAAGAAAAAGAAAAGGTTCTTCTTCCTTTGCTCAGGCGTCAAGACAAACTATTAGGTCTTATACAATGGACGGTGTAAACCTCGCGTTTTAATTGGACTCAAGAAGTTTGCAATTAAAGTGCAGACGCATGAATGACGTCATGAATCGAAGAAAGTAAAAAGACAAATGTATGAAACAAGTAGATTTCATATGGTCGTGCGTGTGAACTCTGACTAACGCACAGAGGACGTCAAAATATTGTAAGAACAAGTCACCCTACTCGCCTGCGGCATGCATTGGAGCTTACATCTTTGTTTTTACAACATTTTGACGTCATCTGTGCGTAGTTAGCCTCCTGTGCAGACGTCTTTGGGCCTCCTCCACGAACGTCTGCTCAACTGAGCTGCCACTTCCGTTCCTTGGCGGTTAGCCTTTGTTTTGAAGAAACAAATCAGTATCAGTATCAGTCCATCATATAATAAATAGCCAATAACGAGCTGCGTAAGAATGGTAATCGACTCCCGCGAAGTAATTTCCACCAAACGATTCACATGCACCGCGTGGGAAAAAAATAATCCCGGGGTCGAAGTCCTCTTTTCCACGAATTGGAAGAGCAGCTATGATTGGCTAACCGTCTGCGAACGGAAGTGGCAGTTTAGTTGAGCAGACGTTCGTGGGGGAGGAACGCCAGACGAGCCCAAAGAGCGTCTACGTAGGAGGCTATGCTAGTCCATTACAGAATACTCAACATGAAGTGACTGAGCATGTTATTCCTTCCCCCTGGATGGGATGCCATCCATCACAGGATACCCAGCATGAAGTGACTAGGAGTGTTACTACTTAATAACCCCCACTCCTTACCCTCACCTCAGCCCATCGATGCTTCAAAACATCCAAACAACTTACCTCCACTTAAAAGCCCGCCATTGCGTAGTATCATTTTCCACTCGAGCTCTGATCAAATGCGTACAGCACTTCTCCCTAAAAGTCAAAACACATTTAATTAGTTATAAAATACGGAACTAACTATTTTTCCCGTATCTTGTCATGGAGATATTTCTTTAGCTTGTGCTGGAATAGGCCACGGGTGTTTACAACATTTAAGGCAAATCAAGAAAAATTTCCATTGTGATCAACCGGATTTCAAAATTTGTGGAGTACTTCTAGTGTTATCTCCTTTTGCCTTTAGGAACGTCTATCAAGGAGGGTGGTGAAACAAATTATTGCCGACAGGGAATTTAAAAGCTGTTTTGAGGCGGAAAGCCCATAGTTATTCAATGTTCAATTTCAGCCGTTATTTTGTGTGTGTGCGATTAGATGAACATCAACTAGCTTGTTACAGGAGCCCAACTGTGATGGCGGCCTGCATGTTATAAATCCCAAATTGCTAACCACCAAGACGAGAAAAAATGCCACTGATTACTATTAGAAATCTCGGCTTTTATTTTACATCATTAGATACTAGATTTTACCATTGATGTGAAAGCTACTGATCAGCCCTTTCCCGCGGTGCTGTTTATTATGCTGTACAAGGTGGTTCTAGCTTTTGAGTCTGTGGATGAAATCCTAAAGTGTGACGGGTGCTAACACTAACTCAGGGATATACCTCACAAATTAATGTGATTTGGTAAGCTGAAGCCACTCTAAAGGCACTAAGGCCACATGGTAGCGGGCATTACCCCTTAAATCTACCAAAGCAAAGATTGAGCCCAAGCATTAGCAGCCATGGACAGCTGTTTCGGCCTTGTTAGGCCTCATCAGCATGGCATAGCTAATACTCAGGCTCAAATACCCACATATCCATAAAACAAGCAGTGAAAACGTAAAGCTTGTGGGATGTGGCTGGAGTGACAAGGATATACCTCACAAATTAATGTGATTTGGTAAGCTGAAGCCACTCTAAAGGCACTAAGGCCACATGGTAGCGGGCATTACCCCTTAAATCTACCAAAGCAAAGATTGAGCCCAAGCATTAGCAGCCATGGACAGCTGTTTCGGCCTTGTTAGGCCTCATCAGCATGGCATAGCTAATACTCAGGCTCAAATACCCACATATCCATAAAACAAGCAGTGAAAACGTAAAGCTTGTGGGATGTGGCTGGAGTGACAAGGATATACCTCACAAATTAATGTGATTTGGTAAGCTGAAGCCACTCTAAAGGCACTAAGGCCACATGGTAGCGGGCATTACCCCTTAAATCTACCAAAGCAAAGATTGAGCCCAAGCATTAGCAGCCATGGACAGCTGTTTCGGCCTCGTTAGGCCTCATCAGCATGGCATAGCTAATACTCAGGCTCAAATACCCACATATCCATAAAACAAGCAGTGAAAACGTAAAGCTTGTGGGATGTCCATGGCTGCTAATGCTTGGGCTCAATCTTTGCTTTGGTAGATTTAAGGGGTAATGCCCGCTACCATGTGGCCTTAGTGCCTTTAGAGTGGCTTCAGCTTACCAAATCACATTAATTTGTGAGGTATATCCTTGTCACTCCAGCCACATCCCACAAGCTTTACGTTTTCACTGCTTGTTTTATGGATATGTGGGTATTTGAGCCTGAGTATTAGCTATGCCATGCTGATGAGGCCTAACAAGGCCGAAACAGCTGTCCATGGCTGCTAATGCTTGGGCTCAATCTTTGCTTTGGTAGATTTAAGGGGTAATGCCCGCTACCATGTGGCCTTAGTGCCTTTAGAGTGGCTTCAGCTTACCAAATCACATTAATTTGTGAGGTATATCCTTGTCACTCCAGCCACATCCCACAAGCTTTACGTTTTCACTAACACTAACTCAGTTCGATTTTGTGGATGAAATCATGAAATTCAATGTTCAAATATGCAAGTTATTAATTACTCCCACTTCCATTTGACGCTGTTTTGTTTGGTATTTTACGAAGATGAAATTCATCTGAAGTGGTTTGGAAAGTAAAATAATTCGTTCACAACACTTTCTCACTTGATTCGCGTTTACCATCAGAGGCAAAACGTCTTTAGCTAACATAGAGCCGAAAAACTACGCCATTGACTTAAATTACCAATTTAATTTAACTAATTTCCCGATAAAAAGACAGCAATTTCATATCAAAATTACCTGCAGTAAAATGAAGCTCCACCCGAAATTCATATTTGTCGAGATGTCAACGGAATTCGTCTCCACATGTTCACATGAACTTTGCCTTCCTCTGCGTCCGAGCATAGCTCGTCCGTTCTTTCCCCTTCCTCGATGCCGTAAGACAGCACATAGTGTAACAGCAAGGACGTAATGAGGTGATGACTCCGCAGGAAAGATTCAAGCGCGAGAAAACTACTTGTTGTACCGCCATTTTGATTTTTCGTCTTCTTCAGTCGATTCTATTAACATTCAACTTCGTCAGTGCGCAAGACATTTTCGCATATCATTTGCAATTCAATTAAATTCCAGCGAACTCCGCTATGCCTTGTTAAAGAAATATTGATATCAAAGAAAGAAACGTATTTGGAAATTTAAAAAAAAAACATTGTTATGAATTTCGCACTTATGTTAGACTGAAAACCCTTACGCTTTCTCGTATTAGACAAGAAAAACAACTTTCGCAGCAAGATTTTGAGTAATTGCCTTTATTTTATTTTGCACAATTAAAATGTTAGACTGAAAACTTTTTCTCATACTAGACAGGTACCATACCAACTAATTTTTGGCAATTGCCGCAATTATCAAGGCGATGGGGAGATGCGGGGTCAACTGAATGCCATTGAAATAAAATTTTCTCATCACTCAGGGTTTCTTGAGGAGAATATACTTTATTCAATTCAATCAACTGATTATGTTTTTGAAGCTGGATCACCGCCAAGAAAACAAAAACAAAAACAAAACATAAGATCGAGTAGACCGAAATTTAATCCTTTGAGCCAGGATGACCAATGAATTCCGCGCACTTGTGGTGTGCATGATGCAGCCGTTGAATAGCTCATATGCATTGGCAACAGCATGCAAACCTCAAGTGTCTTCCTCGTCTCTCGCATACCTTGCTACGCGCATTTCAAACCGATTACATTTGCTTGCCAAACTTTTGGACGTTTAATTTTCGGACACTTTTTATCTAATTTCGGACAAAATTCGTACAAACGTTTCGGACACTTTGCTGAAACATGGCTAAAGTACATTGGATTGAAACAACATCTGTGAAAATGATAGTTTAATTTATTGCACCCTCAAGGTTTTACAGATACACCGACGAGAAAATAACTCAAATTCTATTAAGCCGTTATCTCAAGCAGTGTCTTAACTAGATCTACATTTGTAGAGTATCATGTAAAAATAACGAGCAAAGCATAATCCATGTTCAAGCTACCTGCCTGGGGTCCCCCACCTCCATGTGAACAGGTCCTAAGAAACCTAGTGAAAGTTAAAAAACCTTGAACACTTTGATTTGATTTTGACAGGTCCATTGCGTAGCCACCAATCAAATGCGAGGTGAAACCACATGGAAAGCAAACAAATTAACTTTGTCTCGATCAGTCACCAACTTAGTTTTGATCGATTTTCATTCCAAAATGGCTGTTAACCTGTAGTTTTTTCATTGTTAGTTTAACATTGAAGTCCTGAATTTTTTCAGGCTTCTTTTCGCAATTGCATAAATTGCGTTCACAACTGCGAGGATCATTCTTCTTTTCATTTCCGCAGTTCATATATGATTCATTTCATATATTATTCACATTGTGTATTTATGCAAGCAAAGAGGAAATTCGAGCGACTTTAAACAACGTGAGGCTCAATTTGCTGGCTACGCAATGGACCTGTCAAAATCAAATCAAAGTGTTCACGGTTTTTTGACTTTCACAGTAATCTCTCAGTGCGGTGATTTCAAATTGCCCGATCTTGCCAATAATGTAAGGAAAACTGGACAACTACATCATCATTTCATGCTCCTCTCTGGCTCTAAATGCAGAGTTTCACGTCATTTATATATAAATAATGTATCTTCTACCTATTACGTAATGGATGTGCCATGCAATTGTAAAGAATCACCTTAAAAATTTCGGACGGTTTTATTTTCGGACACTTTTTGCCCGGAATGAAAATCGTCCGAAATTTTTGGCAAGTAATGTATCTCAGAATCTTACATTTTCTAAACTTTGGATCATATCTCTGTAAAGCTTAAGGTGATTCCTCACAATCATTATTACCTAAAATTGATTCTGTTCAAATTGTGTATTTTACATCGCACATATTAATTTCTCGATATTCTTTCTTTGTGTTCTTCTCTAAACAGTGCACAAATAAACTGGAAACTAGTGAGCACTCAAGGTTAAACTATACAATCAAACCTCGTTCCCAGGGTCTCTTCTCTTCCCACCCCCTGGAGTGAGAAGAGGAGAGAACTTGGGAACGAGGCCGTACACTAACCCGCTTCGAAGACCTAAACTAGAGTTGTCTGCGTAATAAGGTTTGCCCAAATTAAGAAAAGGTTGGAAGCCTAGTACGCGCTGCGCTTATCGGCCGATCACCGATATATCTTAGCTCGTGACAATTCTATATTTAGAGCTTTTTAGTCGGTAACAAACGCACATATATATCAAAACAGTCTTACGTACTTTGCTCGTGCGAAAACAAACATGCCTTGTGCGAACCCAAAAGGAAACCATTTTTAATTTTTAAAATGGATGGTCTCGAGAATCAGAAAGCGGGCGTCAACTTCTGCATATAAAGGTATCCTGAGTAATCTTGTTAACAATTAGATTATGCACCCGAGATTTCTGTCATACAAAATCGAGATCAAATAATCTAATTGTTTTAATTAGTATAAATCTACTAGTCGTTCAAAACTAAACAAGTAAATTATCCAAATCCTCCTCGCAGACACTTCGAAAACGCTAAGAAGCGGCTGCCATTTTGTTGACAACCGCTACTCACTATCTACTTAACAATTAGATTATGAGCTGGAGATTTCTATAGACAAAATGGAGCCACCACTCATAGTCGCTTTTAATGGGCTTAAAAATTAACAAATAGATTCCATGTTGCCTTGCGTCTGTTCAGTAATAGATCACAGATGACGTCAAAATGTGGTAAAAAACAAAGAAGTGGCACACGAGCCGCAGGCGAGTGTGTCACTGATGTTTTTACCACATTTTGACGTCTTCTGTTATCTATTACTGAACAGACGAACCGCAACATGGAATCTATTTGTTTTATATAGTAAAGAAACAAAATGCAAGCGAAAAGCTTGTTTATTTTCACATTTCTGGAAAAATAGTTGCAGTGATGACGTGATCTGTGCATCTGTCCTCTAATAGATCATAGCTAAGAATCAATCACAACGCGCGAACTATTTACCTTATTATATAACACAGAACATATAGCGAGTAGCTTAGCCAATCAGAGAACGGCATTCGTGATAGAACGCTCGTAGATTTATACTAACGACTTATAGTTAATTTTGAATTTTAATCAACTGGTTGACGCGATCGGTCCCACTGAGTGTAGAACGTTTTAATTTCTTTCCATAGACGGGACTCTTAGCTCGCTAGCAGCTGGCTTATCAGGTACAGCTACTCCAGTGCAGCGACTTGAACCCAGTATTAACGATTGAAAAGTTGGGCTTTATTTACGAAGGGAAGTGGGAGAACCGTTTTTCGCGGATAGAGGGCGTTTCACTATAATTCACTTTACCACCCCATCTCCCCGTTTTTCGCGGATAGAGGGCGTTTCACTATAATTTACTTTACATCTATTTTTATTTTCTAAACGACAAAGAACTATTTTGATCGGGAACAAATTAAACCAACTTTTAATATTGAAGAGCAGATCTACGAGGAAAAGTCTCGTCATCAATAAAGGAAACCTACTTGTACATGTACACTGAACTCGACAGTTGATTGTTGAAGTACGACTTATTTCAAATTTCGTTGGAAAACATGGAAATTGCTTCAATGCCAGACAAAAGAGCTTTTCACTGCCGCTGTTTTGGCCTTTAAATTTTCCCGCACGCCACCATTTTGGATTTCATGACGTCATACACGAAAATGGGCGATGATAATATCCACTGTCTTGTACACTGAAACGTTGTTTGCACGTTTCCAAATAGAATTTTGAATTTAAACTTTATTTCCAACAATGTTATGACAGGTTGTTGTAGAAGATCAGAGGTGAGACTTCTGGAGATCCGCCATTAAAAACGTACCACCCCATCTCCCCGTTTTTCGCGGATAGAGGGCGTTTCACTATAATTCACTTTACATCTATTTTTATTTTCTAAACGACAAAGAACTATTTTGATCGGGAACAAATTAAACCAACTTTTAATATTGAAGAGACGTCTTAGTAAACTATCAAAAAATACAGTTTGGGGCTTAGGGCTTGGCATGTTAGGTATCCCTACTAAATTCCATTTTCAACGTCCAAATCGACGTTCAACGTCACCAAATTAGTTAATACACTATACGTCTAGAGATACAGTGTAGCTCAATTCTTTGAGGGGAACCAAATAAGAAATTCATCTGCCCCTAATTTAAAACAAAAAAACCACTGTGACTTCAACCAATGTCATGTTCTCTGGATGTAGAACGCTTTGCCTTGATTACTGAGCTCCATTTCATAAAGCGCTTGCTCTGTGTACAACAGCTTACGAAGCTGCGCTCTTCTAACCTGAAAAAAAAAAATTGAAATTCACTCCTTGAGACATTCAAATTTACGTATCGGGTTTAACTTCGGCCCAAAGTGAGGCCGCATCAGCTTTGGGTTTGCTTTAATACTACGCAAGAAGTGCGCGAGTTAGGAAATGAAAACAACAACAAAAAAGCAGATCTACGAGGAAAGTCTCGTCATCAATAAAGGAAACCTACATGTACATGTACACTGAACTCGACAGTTGATTGTTGAAGTACGACTTCTTTCAAATTTCGTTGGAAAACATGGAAATTGCTTCAATGCCAGACAAAAGAGCTTTTCACTGCCGCTGTTTTGGCCTTTAAATTTTCCCGCACGCCACCATTTTGGATTTCATGACGTCATACACGAAAATGGGCGATGATAATATCCACTGTCTTGTACACTGAAACGTTGTTTGCACGTTTCCAAATAGAATTTTGAATTTAAACTTTATTTCCAACAATGTTATGACAGGTTGTTGTAGAAGATCAGAGGTGAGACTTCTGGAGATCCGCCATTAAAAACGTACCACCCCATCTCCCCTCCATCTGCCCCCAACTGGAATCCAAAATAGTCTCAGCCCCTCCAAACGGCAATGATGGTTTTCGTTAACAGTTTGACAGTGTGGAAAATTGAGTGAAGTATCCACGAATTTGTAGGCAATGCACACGAACTAATAATTACTTGCTTTCATGTGGGATTTTTTCCTCATGCGGGAGACCGGAAGATTAGTTCCATATTCGAGAGAGATGTTGGCATACATGTATATGGGAGAAGATGAACCAACGCTCGTCGTTGTTTGGAAATTGCTCATAGATAAGGCAAGGGAGAGCAAAACTAAAGCAACTAAAAATTAGTATCACCACTTAATTAAAGGTGCCCCCACCCTGCTCCTCTTGAGGAATTAATTCTAGGAGATGTGCCATTTTGAAGACTAGACCAACCTGGGTATCTCAAATTTGGATGTGCGCATTTGATCAGCCTGTTGGTGTGTCTCTACAGCAGCATCCCATTTCTTTGTCAGTAGCAAAGAGCTGCCAAACAATGAATTTTACATTGCAATACAGTGGAAATACCCACCAGCAGTCATTATCAATGAGGAGTGGCAGAAGTATTCAAAAGGTTTTGAAAAATGCTTTACCAAAGAAGCATGCTACAAATTATGAAACTTACTGCAGTTAGTTCTTTGTTTGCCAGAGAAAGTTCTTCTTTTGTGTCCTCAGCCCACTGTTTCAGCAACCGTGTGTCACTGTTCTATATTGAGCCAGAAAAGGACAAAGATAAAACCAAATGCTCCACTCATGCCTTTTTAGGGTGGAGAGATGGATAGTGACAGAAAACATTTTGCAGTGAGGCAGTCAGGGCCTTTAAATACGTAGATAAAATTAATACATGTAGTAATCATTTACAAGCCAAAAAATGGCTAACATTTGAAACATTTCAGGAATGTTTATTATAATTACCTGAGGTTGAAACAATTTTAGTTGATACATGTATCTATTTCACAGGTTGATCATGAACCATTCTATAAAATACCACTTGCAGGTCTGAGTCTAGCCCTGTCAAAATGTGCCGGCAGCTGACAAATTTGCCGCCTACAGTAAAATTTATTTTATGAGCCCCTTACTTCCCACTTGGACTTCACAGCCTGTGAGTTAACTCTAGCAGGCATTAATAAGGGCTGCTTGCAGCTGCTTCCAGCTACTGCTACTCACTTAACTGCAAAACATTTTGACAGGGCCCAGGATACAGTACATTAATTTATTTATTCAAATGGCTTAGAATCTATATGAAATTAGGCTCAGTGTACAAGTTGTACATGTACATGTCACTTCAAAAAGCACCTGGTAATGTACATGTAAATAACAAACAAGGGGTACACAGATATGAGAGGATATTTTAAATACGTGTAAAATTACATTTGATGCCACATTCCAGACATAATTTTACAGTGTAAGTACACAGTACAGGTCAAATAGCTGATATTAACTGTGTGTGAGCCAAGCATTAATTTTATAGTGTAACCACTGAAAATGACTAGATCAATGCAGTATCAACAATTTTACAATGTACTTTATTTTACTTTATGATTATACTTTTTTGGCAATGTTGGACTGATGATATTATAAATTGCTCAGTCTAAAATTTACCTGCAGCACATTGTTGACTTGTTGTTGTTGTTGTTGTTGTAAGTGAGGGGGGAGGGAGAGGAGGGGAGGAAGGGGGTTGGGATTGGCCAATAAGAGGCAGTTTACACTGACAGTGGTTTATGTATATGACAAGGACGACAACAGATGCTTTTTGTTTAATAGCAAGTTTTTGAAACTTTAATTTTAATGCCAGGTAAACGAATGAAATTATGTAAATACAACACCTCTTCATTCTTTCCTTAACTAATTTGTTTATTGTTGTGGAATTAGATTTAGAAACTGTTACAAACCTCTTCTTGTTTTTCCATCCATTCAGAAATTTGATTAACTCTGATCTCACTGAAAAAAAAAAAATAAAGACCATGTTAATCAGGTCTGTATGTTTACAGTGCATACATGTACATATTGACACTTAACACTGTACAGCTGTAGGTGATCCAAAAGAGGCCTATTAATTAACTAATAGGATAATGTCTTCAAGGACTTAAGAAGCCAAATTTCCCTACAACAAAACTATATATTTCCATTAAGTTCAGACCCCAGCTACAGTGTACACTGTACTTTTGATGATATTAACAGCAGGGACTAATATACAGTGTACATGTACGTGTACTACAATAGCATTCAAGTGCACCTAACCCCCATTTTGTTTTTTTCACTAAAATAAATAATTATTTGCACCTGTTTGCGTCTTTTCTTTTTAATAAAATTATTTTGACTTTTTATAGGCTAAAACAAGTCACAAAATCCAGCCACCATCTGTCACGTTGCAGATGGAGTTTTCATATAGTACATAAATAATTGTACCCTGGGACGTAATGCATCTTGGATGAATGTGGGCCTTAAAATTTAGATAAATTGTAAACAACATTCAAAAATTAAGCATTGCAGGTGCCTAGTACATACATGTATGCGGGAATATGGTTCTTACCTCTTGACTTTTGCCTCTTGCTCAGAGTTGAGCTCATCATTCTGTAAAAGATTTAAGCATACATGTAAAATGTATTGGTACTGAGAAAACAATCTCAGTGGGTTGAATTAATTACACTGTAGCTACTTGTATCAATCCACCAGACTGCTACAATCCAGGGAGGCCAACCTCAACCACTAACTACATGTAGATAAAAAAAAATACATTTTAAAAATTGTAACTCATGTAAGATGATTGATGCTCGGGCTTTAATCTCAGCACAGATGGTTGCATCTTTGGGTGGGGAGATTACTGTAAATAAACCATTGGCTTTGTCTGCTTCACCTTGTTCAGGTTGCCCCACCTAATAGGGGAAGGGGAAGGGACTTGAACAATTCACGATACCCTTTGAAAAGAATTGGGGAGATGAGCCATGAAAATCCAAGGTTTCAATGCCTGTTCCAGGCATTCAGGTGGTAAACAGGGCGCGAGATTACTGGCGGAGCAAGGCGAAAATAATGCAGCGAAAATGGAAGGGGGCTTGGGATGGGTGGTGGGAAGGAACACCTGTAAAACTTTCTTTCAAAAGGTTGTTCCGGTATACCAGGATCTGGCATACCAGGTCTGATTGGTCAATTTTGACAGTTGCTGTCAACACAAAGGTCAATAAGAAACGCAATCCGAGGAAACACTGCGGATCAGGTCAAACGTGTCATGCAAAGTTCCAAATGGTTGTAAACAACATACTGAAGGACTTTCTGAACATTGTTTTGCAACGCAAAGGTAGGTGGATTTAGATAGCCTGGAGAGTCTTGTCACTGTGAAAGACGCTTTTGCGATCCTCCCAATGCCGGGGTTTCGGAAAGAGTTTGATGTTTCAGGTCTTTCCACGCATACATATCCAGGAACTGTTTCAACGATTATCGTGGTTACTCCTCTCATAGGTCCTCATAGCGATCATAAAAGATAAAGTGCAGCAGATACACTGTAAACGCACTTGGAGTAGCCGCGATGGCCATCTGACTAGATGAAGGATTTGACAAGACTGCAGCAAGGACTGGAAGGTGTGAAATCGTGTTTGGAAGACCTGAGAGCTGCTTGTCAATATAATTGAGAAAAGAACTGTGGCGGGAAACTTTGTTATCCAGCACTTAATTGTAAAAAAACTCAGCTCTTGTGACGCCTATTATTCGCGAATAATTTTGATTAATTGCGAACAGACTGAAATATTGGTTTCTAACTTTCCAATTTATGTTATTGTAATCATCCAACCACAGCCTGAATGCAACCTCATTTGAAATATCGATTGTTTATCAGTTTATTTCTCACGTCGCTTGAACATTTTGTGTGGTCTATGGTGCAGTGTTCACATTCAAGATTGGCGTTGGAGTAACCCATGACAAGAAAAGCTACCACACTCGTCCAAAAAAAGGCCTTTCTGCAGCTCTTGAGAGCAAGTATGTTACTCAATAGACATTTGATCTTTCATGCTGAGGTGGTTTGTGGTTTTGGGTTGTCAATCAAGTGGCCAAGTGGGCAGAAAGATGTTTTTTAAAGAAAGTTTTACAGGTGTTTCCTTCCTGCCGCCCATCACAAGCCCCCCTCCATTTTTCGCCATTTTATTTTCGCCTCGCTCTGCCAGCTAGTACTAATGCACTCCGTTTACCATCTGAATGCCTGGAACAGGCTAAGATTTCAAGAAAGCTGATGTACTGTACATTGTATATATATAACTTTAAACCCTTCGGATGTACATGGGTATCTAAATTCTTTCTACTCATTTATTTGTTAAGTGAATTTACACAAAATGACAATAATTTCATAATCTTCCCATGATGCAGCGTACGTGTACAGCTGTATGACCAACTGTATGTTCCTCTGGGTTAGGATCAAGCTTACAATTGTACATGTACATGAGTGGGAAGTGAATGCCCTTTTTGTCAGGAACTGAGATCTTAACCCAGCCCCAGAGAAAATGCATGTACATGTACATGTAACTGCAAACAACTATCAAAGGAAATTGAATCTGTTAATTTAAGAAAAAGACCCTTCAACACAACCCTAACATTATCATATTACCCTAGTCCAACCACAGAATGATTTAATTCTTACCCTCACCATAACTGCAAAGCTCAGTTTTAACCCTAATCCTTACCCAACACTGACTTAATGTCGAAGAAATTGTTTGAAACGCTGAGTCCAATTAAAGCATGACTACAGTACACTGTAACGTAACATGGACGGCGAAGCCCCCTACCCCGACAGTTTTTTGAAGACATCATTTATTGTGTTTTAGTGTGATGTACGTAGCAAGAAACAAAGAAGAAAAAGAACAAAAAATTTTTAGACACCATTTTATAGTTTTTATGAAATTTAGTTACTGTTATTGACAGTCATTGTTGTCATTCCAGAGTCACTTTGAAGCAAGGGATCATACATGTACACTGTACATGTAATTACCTCAACATTTTGACTGAAATAGTAAAGCTACTTCCGTTAATGTTACATGTAATTCGATTTGACCATGCTTCCTGGTTATTTGAAAAAAGTTGCAAACTATTTGTACATTAATAAAGGTAGTCAAAAGAGGAAACTAGTTTTTAAAGTGCAGGATGACTTGCTT
>JAEMWC010000478.1:657500-659891 GCA_016490735.1 Pachyseris speciosa
TCTATCTTTGAAGATAGCACCTTCGGGACTTGGACAGTCTCTCACACAATGCTACGTTAACACCAGGAACTCCACCAGAAGAGAGTATCGCGTCCCTCATCTGCTCAGGCGTCTCGATATCATTTCCAGCGTTAAGATAAATCCTCATATGGGACTTAATAGTCGCAGCCTTCCGATCACATGCCGCCTTGCCCCCTTGTGGATCAGAAAAATCTAGACGCCTGATCTTGACACCTTCTTCATGGCCAAGGGCTGCTGCACAGACGAGAGTGGTTCCACAGTGGTAGCAGCCGGCATTATCCTGCCGATAACAGACGGTCTTGAGCCCGGGCATGGCGATCTTGAGTTGCCGAATAACATCGGCCATAACGGCAAGGACTGCGCAGCTGTCTTGAGTACAGGACTTGAAAATGTGTGCGAACGTTAGCATCTGCAACTCCCCTCCTTCTCGTCTTGTGGCAACTGTCAAATGCCATGGGATACCGCGTTTACCGAACCAGTCGGTCTGACTTTCTCTATACTTCCGAGGAAGATATTTCATTGCCCAATCTTGAACAATTAAAACAGATGACTCATCAATCGCTTCCAAAAGTTGTACTCTGGCGCCATCATGATTAACGGAACGGAGGAGATGAGACTTCCACGCCAATATAGCGGTCTTTGCATTCTTGACTCGGAAAACAAGTTCTTCCTTCGTGTTGGATGTCATGTTTTGACTTTGCGCAACCAAACCTTCCTCGATATCATTTAGAGTTGACACCAATGTAGCGCAGCGCTCACACACGTCACTGTGATCGTGATCACATGTGGCCTGGAACGAAGGCTCCTTCGGGTCGCTTAAAGCGTATGACCTGCAGTGATCAGCTACTGTAGAACTCTGGGAAACGTGGACCTGCAATAAACGTTTGAAAAAAAGTTATAATTAAGAAGCGCTGCTTTAAAGAGAACTAAGTGGAAAGATAGAGAAGATTTCACATGACTGTCAGACTTGCGTTCACTTCATTTTCCTATTGATTGAGGGGCTTGGTGTGTTGTCAGTGAGCCAATCAAATGGCGAACTAAACCCAAACGCACGTTTAATCATGTCACTACTAAACGCAAGTCAGACATACTTCGCCTCCTGATTGATTTGTTGTTTAATGGGTTCCTCTCCTGGTTGGCTGCGTTTAGTTTCGGTTTGTTCTACAACAGTCAAGTGAAATCCGCTCTAACATATTGTTATCATATGTTCCGTATGGACCGACTGGCACGCCCATTGAGTTAGTTCTTTGTAGTAATCAGCCTTTGAGTGCCGGACAGTAGAACCATGAAACTGACAAATATGTAGCGGTAAATAGCGCCAACTGAACAAAATAACACAATAGAAGTGATGCTATTTAATGGTATTTCGATTAAACTGCTAGCAAGTGGTAGAGGGTGTTTTTTTAAAGCGAAAAACCCGGAGTGTGTGATCGCAGACGCCATATTGGACGCACAAGACAAAGATCTGGGGCGAGTGACATAGCGAGGTGGAGGGATCTGCCTAGCGGGGGTCACACCCACCTTAAAGTCGCTTTTAAGGTACCGCTTGCTTGCGCGTAGATTATTTTCCTGCTGTTTCGCCCACCCCATGCCTTGTCCTACATCTCCAAGGGTTTCAACAACATCACACACATCGTCAAATGCTTCCGCACCTGCAGAACTAACATAATCGAGACCTTGAACCGATGTCCGAACAGACGCAGCGCACGTGCTCAAAATCCGCAGAAGAGTAGCGCGGCTTAGTGGCGTGAACCCAGACTCTTGGCAGTAAGTCATATACTGGATGACTATTCGCTCTGGGATAATCATCCGTATGACGTTTGGAACCTTGATAGTCTCCTTCGTCGATAACATGATTGATCTTTCGCCAAAAGGCAAATCTTGGATAATATGGGGACTAGTGATGAACGCTATGAAGTGGTCGATTTGAGCAGTGGATACTCTCATCCTTGGTGTCGGAACTGTTAGCACCGGTGCCCCCTTCCATATATTAAGCAGTGGCGTCTGGCCTCAGTGAAACGATACTGAGATAAATCGGGTATCCAGTGTCGCAGCTGATTCAGTGTCAACTTATCAGCCATAATGGACAGGACTTGCCGACGCGTCTCGTAGCTGGTGTGCTGTCAAAGGAGATCTCCCAGAGGAGGACGAGTCGTCGCTAGGTGGTAAATAGAAGCTCCCTCCTGGAGTAGCTGGGGTACTGTGTTCAGGACGAGTACGAGTCGTCTCCTCAGCCTAGAACAGCAACGTCAACTGTTATATTGCGCACGTTCATGAGGCTTTTCCATGTTGATACCGTAAATCCTCTATTAAGCTCCCCCTCCCTCTCTAATAAGCTCCCCCTTTTCAGAGGAGGAAAGTTAATAAGCC
>JAEMWC010000479.1:0-40000 GCA_016490735.1 Pachyseris speciosa
TTCTTTTTGGGCAAATAATGTTGCCTTCTTTAGCCGTTTGGAGGTCCTTATACCCCTATGCAAAATGCATTCACGTAAAAATATTAGGACTTTTCACGCGTCACGAATAATTCCAAAATTCCTTCAAATTCACGCAAAAAATGAGTAATTCGCGTTTCACGTTAAATTTGAAAAACAAATTAACGGATAAATGTTTCCTATCGAGTAACTAATTTAGGCTGTAAACACTCCAAAGGTAGCTCGTTTTAGTTGTAATCTCAATGTCGCTAGGTCTGAGGACTTTTTAACGGCTATTTCCAGATGATGTTCCAAACAAATGCTAGGGTATGGACAATACAAGTAACGCTGAGGCTACATGCTACAAAACCTGTATACAGTGACTCTGACTCAAAGCCATTGGTCTGAGTGTAGCTCTTATTGGAATTTGGCTCTCTTTACGATAACTCCGAAAGGAAAACTCCATCGTTTAAACTCGACCCATCTCTATTTCCTTTACAAGAGGCACATTTGCTCAGGTGACTCTGGTCCAGTCAATTGCTGGTAATTCTACGTTCTGAAAGCTCATTTTCATGAAAAGAGGGCAAGCGTACGCAGTGCAGGAAATTGTAAAAGGCGTTGCTTTTTCAACCTTGACTAAACATCAATTCGTTTCCTTTTAACAAGAGTTTTGCATTGATACCGCCATGAAGACGACAAAAATAACAGAAACTACAAACACTCTCTTTCGCCCGCAATGTTTTCTGACAGATAAAAACGTGCAGCTCACTTCAAATACCAATGTTAAGAATCCCTTACCTCAGGTTAAGTATTGCTCTTGCTTGTCTTGGATCTCAACTAATACCTTACTAACGAAGTTCTCGACATACGTGTTCTGTATTATGAAACTAGCAACAGTTCGAACCAGAAAATATGATCAGGCATGAATGGTCAGAATAAAAACTACTTAACATAAGATGCGAAAACATTCATAATATGAATTATGGAGGCTTGTTGCTATAAAATCATTATTCAATCATTAGGGTGATTTGACAACCCTCTGTTAACTCGTGTTACACGGCAGTTCCAGTTAACATATGAAATAAAATAAAAATTTTGGTGTTGGTCTATCAGTTAGTCCTTTCATCAAGTATTTTAATTTGTTAATGCTAGTTCCTGACGAGTAATTAATATAAGGAAAGGAATCAAACCATACACCTTCATCCATAATGGTTTAAAACCGAATCAAGTTTTGTGCATGCATGTTGCTGTAACGTAAGCCGATTGAAACCTTAATGGCACTCGAAAGATAGATAAGATCTAAACTATGATGGTTCGCACACCACCAGAGAAAGAGTTTCACTGAATTCATTCATAACTTGAAAACCACGATGGCGGTTACACTTTTTGAAAAGAACATGGTCTCGAACCATAAAGCGGAAGATTATTCGACAAGTTTCACATTTAAAACATTGAAACCAAGACATTTTTTAAATTAAATATGGTAATTTGGCGAGGGATAAAGAGCCTTTCGATAGCTTGGAAAACACGATGCTTTGCACTAGAAGGAAACGAAGCTATCTTTGAAACATACGGTTCTTCGTCCCCTTGAAAACCTAGTTTTGAAAAGGTTCTTCATTCAAAAGATATCAAACATATCTTGTTATAATTAGCTTTGATTCGTTTAGCCCCTGTTCATATTATTTTAGGTAAATATTTAATATTCCTTTCAGATCGACCGTTTACGTCAGCATTTTAAGCTTATGGTTTGAAACTTTATTTATAAGCATTTCTTCGTGGAAGTGTCTTGTGGCAAACACACAAAACCAAGAAATCAGAAATGACATATTATGACGATTTAAACCTTTATAATTTAATTCGTACTGAACATTTACGGTTTAGGAAGGTACGTTTTTTCTTATTGGGGGTGGGGGTTTGGTGTGGTGCGGGACGTCGGAGGGGAGGTCATCAGTAAAATTTTTACAAATTGGAGATGGTCAAACTTGTTTTGTTCGCAGCCGCGGAGGGTCACACTTTTTTCGGAGAGAAAAAAAATTACTCCATGCCACTTCTATTTAAGTCGACTCCTTTATTTCAAACTTAACAGATATTTTTTTTATTTGCATCATGACTACATTCGTGTCCAGATGTAACATGATGTCCGTTGGAATCAAAAAGCGCATTGTCATCTTCAGTTCCTTTCGTATTCAGCTCATCGATTTTTACCTTCAACTTCGAAAAGGTCATCAATGTTGTTTTTGATTGTCATAGCCTCACGACGTTTTGCGCCAATATTTTCCTCCACGAATCCCCCAGCAGCCGCTGGATTAGCAGAAGTCGTTAGAGCCATCTTGTGATTTTATTGCTTTCAAAGCCTCCCGAACTTCCCACTGGCGCTTTCCTTCAGTCACACGAAAGCAGAGGCGAAAGCGTTCCTTGAAGGGACAAGTGGCCCAAAAGGACAGGTAGAATTTTGGCAGAATACTATTGGAGAATTCAGTATATTTGCCCTTTGGGTTCGGGAAGCACACTAGATCTTCATCTTTTCAATTCCCTGGACTTGCATTGCCACTTTTTTCCGGGAAACGACATGCCGTCTTCATGATGCCTCAATATAAGGTCAGAGAAGGAGCGTTATGAAAGTTATGCGAGTAACACTTTCGGCTAGTTATTTTCACTTCCGGTTAGTTTTGTGTTGAAGGAACTTTTGAATAGGTTGGGAGGGTCAGATGTTTTTGTGTGGGTGTTTGTGAAGGGTCATGCATTAATACTCTCCAGGATGTGGAGGGCCATAACTTTTTCGCCAAAACTATATAAAATCCCACCCACCCCCCCCCCTCCCCAATAAGAATCGTACCTTCCCTATAAAAAGTGAAATACATGTATCTTTAAAAGTGAAGATTTTTATAGCGGCGCTCCGCGGCGGCTGGCCGCCAAGCAGACGATGGCCGCCAGCGGAGCACCATGGTTAAGAAAAACATGGTAGCCCATCTATTCGAGAAAATTTGGTTTTTGGTCACCGTACGTACGTACGTCGTCCGTACGTATGTACGCCCGTAAGTCCGCCCTTCCATGTATGCGATCTGAAATGTCGGCTATACTCCAACTGACAGGCTAGTTTACAGCCGCATCTTTGGGCCATATTATGGCCAATTGACGCCTGTCAAAACAAGGTATCCACTGACTAGATTATGTAACCATATCGTGGGCTCAAGCTAAGACCTCATCGAGATCAGCTTTTTTTAAGTTGACCGCTGACCAGGTACTGGTTTTCGATTGTATCGCAGGCCCAAGCCATTTGTGGGACACTCAAACCAAAACGAGGCTTTCTGCGGCTCGAGATTTCACATTCAGTTGGTTTCTTCTTTTGAGCAAAAACAACTTCATCTTCTTCGAAGTTCTGCTTCTGTCTTTCGCGTAAAAGGCAAAAATCAAGAACTACTTTAAAAAAGATAGTTCGGAAGGTGGATTTTCAACTGATAAAATGGAAGAGAAAACGGTTTTCTCAGGAAATCTTAAATTTTGCATCCACTTGTATGGCGCCGCGGATTGTGTGGTTGAAAAATAAAATGAATTACAGTGCGACTACTCCAACAAGGCCACCCCGGAAAATTTTTCGCAAATTGACCAATAGCGTTCGAGAGAGAGAACAATAGATGATTTCTCAGAAAGTACGGGTAAGCAGCACAAGAAAATTGAAAAACAACAACATTTATTCCTTTCATGTTGATAATAATAATAATAATAATAATAAATAAATAATAATAAATATATTATATAGCGCTCAATCCACTATTTGTCCATGGCGCTTTACATTAAAAAAAATCCTACAAATTATTACATCAATAAGTTAGAAATTATCAAAAAAATTAAAAATTTAAAAAGCTATGTTTAAAAAAGACTTGTTTAAATTGTTTTTAAATGTCGTTAAAAATGTCTATCGAACTACTGGATCTTAGTTCAAGTTGGATCGAGTTCCATAGTCTCGGTGCCGCCACAGAATACGCTCTCTCTCGATATGTTTTTAGTCTAGCTTTTGGGATCGCCAGAAGATGTTTGGAGAGGACGATTCTTAATTTCCGTTCAGAGGTGTGGTACTTAAAGTAATTCACTGATGTAGGAAGGCGCTGTTCCATTGAGAGCTTTGTGGACCAGTTAGAAGAATCTTAGAAACTATACGGTAACGGACAGGTAGCCAGTGAAGCTGTGTTTGAGGACGAGGGTTATATTGATCAAATTTCCTAGTACATGTAACAGCTCCGATCCAGCCGCTGTGTTTTGAATAGATTGCAATCTTGATTGAAATGCTAGATGCTGGTGGAAGATCATATAACAGGGAATTACAGCTATCTAATTTCGCAGTAACAAAGGCATGAACAACAATTTTTGGCACTGTCCTCGTCAATGTGTTTTTCTGATTTTCGATATTTCTTATGTGGTAATGAAAAGACTTGCAAATTGATTTTATGTGATCCTCAAAGTTAAAACACTTATCAAAGATGACGCCAAGATTACGAGCTGAGGATGATGGTACAACTGTCACATTGCAGATTTGAAGAGACTCGAGAGGAGGCCTGGGACGATACCTTTTAGCTGATGAGAACAGCCTCAGTCGTCTTGATTTAGTTTTGAGCTTGTTGACGACCATCCAGTATCTATATATTACGTCTAGTAGCACATATGCCGATAGTAGATTTTACACTCTACCATTTAGCTATGTCAGTGTCAGGAAGCATGGTAAGTTTTAAATACCGCATAGAGCATGGGTGTCGTCAGGTAAAAATAGATACTCTAAGTTGTAACGCTTAATAATGTAGCAAGAGGAGAGGATTTGCATAGTAGGTATAAAAGAGGGCCAAGGAAGATACTTCCCTGCGGGACGTGCACGTTTCCAAGAGACGTTGAGAGATTTGCATTTATTGACGTTAACAAACTGTTTTCGTGATGTTAAAAAGATCTAAGCCAGGCGAAGTAATGTTCCCTTGATCCCAAAGCAACTAGATAACCTTGATAAAACGCAAGAGTACATTTTCTCAAGAACTTCGATCAAATCAATATGACTTCGCCAGTTAGTTACATGTAACGGTAAACAGTTATGCACATGTCATCGGCATCCCCGAGGGGTCGACCCCAGGGCCTACCAGGGAGATATGTGGAGGAATACAAGGAGATGGATGGGATTCATTGCCCAAGGGTAGGGGAAAATCTTGACATCGTTTTACGATCAAAGATTTGGGGGTGGAGGAATTCACAACTTTGGAAAGGATGTCTCGGGGATTTTCAGCTGAGAGACACCTCACCCAGGGGACTTTGTCTTGACAGATTCCCCAACCTCCCGGGGAAATTTCTCAAGTTTGCTTGACTGATTTTACCATCCCCCTGGTTAGCCCGGGGGTCGACCCCACGGGTAAGCCGATGACATGTGCATTATGCGTAACGATTCACATGCTGTTTACGCTCGGAAGACCTCTCCTGTAACGCTCAATAAGGAACGGCATTTCCCAATCTCGCGACATATCAACTGGAATCTTATTGTTGAAAATTTTCTTCAAGAGTATCAAGTCCTTATCTAAAGAAAACCTGTCAACATTACGGCCTTCGTTTTCCCGCCTCAGTCGAGGACGCATAACCGCAAAAAAGCTATTGACTGAGCGTTCCTTGGCAAGCTTGAAAGATTGAAGCTTCTTCTGATGCTTTAGCTTCTTTCTTCTGGAAATCCTTGATAAGCTTTTTTAGTTCCGTGATCTCATTTTTGCTTTCTGGGGGTTTCTCGCTCGCGCCACAATTGTTCATGTCCATACAAGTCGGGTTTGAACAGCGAGCTCTGTAGTGGCCCGGCTGATGACGTCGCGTGCAAAGTTTTCCTCTTCGTCCGTTAGCTTTGCTCGATGCTTGTTCATACTGATTACGAACAATTTCAAGCTGGTCAGTAGCACTTTTGATCTGTGTTTGTATTATGGAGAGATTTTCCGTTAGTTCACCGCTTTTCTTCTCAAGTAGGTTGTTGACTGCTTCTTGCTTTCGTTAACCGCGCTTTGTTGATACACGGTTCCACTTACAGGCACATTGGATGAGCTCGAAGCCCTGCCTGACCTGGTCGTGCTGACAAGCACAGGTGAGTTAATGGGGCTAACGAATTGCAGAGACCCAGTGTATGGAGATGGAAAAAGTTCCTTGGGCTGTAGAGACGGCTTCTTTATCTCCTCCAGCTCCTTCTCAAGAATTCTTCTCTCTGCCAGTAACGACTTGTCTGGAGAATTTATTATGACTTCCAGATCATTCTGCCCGATATATTTTAGCGAATGCATACTCTAAAAGCCTCTCCTCTCAAACTCTGGGGCTAGCCTTTCGAGGTTTAATCCATGCGAGATAGATGACAGCCACGTATACACCTCCGAAACACCAAAGTAGTTTCGCAGTTTTCTCACGTTTGTGACGTTTGATTGTCAAATCAGTTCTCCTCCCTCGTTTTTTGTCACGTTCCACAGCTGATTGCACTCAGTCACAAGTAATTTATTTTTTTTTTTGAAAACTTTTGGGACAAAACCACTGTGTTCGAAGTTTGAGACAGCAATAAGAATTTCTAGATTTCAGCATGTGAAACATTGTTTCAAGGCGACAATTTATGGGATTACGTTTTCTGGAGCACTGTTGTGACAGCTATAAAATCATTAAAGTGTGAAATTCACCTAGCAAATTTCTCGAGTAACTCATTTTGCAACTTTGCAATTTTGTATGAGAAAAGAGAGTATGTCTGCCCTCTCATTCTCTTCCACAGACGATATCTAATATTGAAGGGATATACAGGTCAGTAAATAAAGAAGAATTTACTTATTCAACAACAGTCACGCAAATGTCTTTCAGTCGTGCTATAATTATATTTACAGCGCGCTCAGACGATTGAGTTAGTCAACTAGAAATACTGTCGTGAATAGCTTAAAGATCTCGACAAAACAGACGCATGACAACTATTCCAATCCCGTTTAATGCTCTCCGAACACAAGTCATTACACAACAACCCTTTTTTCTCCCACGCTCGGATTTCTAAGTCTAAAATTACACATGATTACAAAGTAAACTAAACAGTCATCAGTTAACAGCTCTTGACAGATCCGCTCGCATTTCTTTTAGTCACGCAAACGTCACACAAACACCTAAGTTCTCCACACTCTCCCCCTATTTGACTATGCATATGGGCAAATACATACACTAAATGTTTCTAGAGATCAGCGAACAAAACAATGTCTCATTAAATGTTCATTAAGCAAAGTAAATCTTCGTCGTCTTCAGCACTAGCTATAGCTCTCATCTGCCTTCGAGCAGCCACTGCAGCTCGCCTGCTCGGCCTGAATTCTTTGGCCTCTGCATTCAGGGGTATGGCCTCTCTTTGAGTCGACACATCACAAGCCAATTCCAAGGGATACAAGTGTTGAATGGGTCTTTCGATAAATGACTTTCCGGATCTGAGCCGCACAGCTCGTACAACGCCATCCCTGCCTTCTATCGGGGTATCCACCACTCCTAGTTTCCATTTACCCCGGTTGCGTTCTTCGGATTTCACGAGCACCACTTCTCCTGCTTTTATATTCATTTCCTTGGTTTGATGGATAATGTTGTGTCGCTCTCGGAGTGCTGTGACATATTTTCGGGATCATCTTCGCCACAGGGCTTCATTACACTTCAGGAGGTATCTTGCACGTTTTCTGAGGTCAGCATCCTCTATCCCACTGGGATTCATTTCTGGGAGAATATTTGACTGCCCAAACAATAGAGAATTAGGGGTTAGAACGTGTAGCTCAACATCGTCTTCCATATAACCAAGAGGGCGGTTGTTGAGAGTTATCTCGACGTCCAAAATGACCTCTTGAAGCTCTTTCCATTGTAGATTTCCATTGCCAATGGTCTTGTAGAGGGACTGCTTCAGAAGGCCAACAAGTCTTTCAAATTGGCCTCCCCACCACCTCCTTACCTGGCTAACCAATCTTGGAACTTCTCATCTTTCTCCACCTGCTTCAGCCACTTCGTTGCAGCAACGAAAGTCTTGCCATTATCTGAGTAGATTTTGTTCGTCTTCCTCTTCGGGCTATCAGGCGCTTCAAGCTTCCAAGGAACTCGTCGGTGGTAAGGTCCGGAAGCAACTCTAGTTATAGACCCCTTGTAAGGCTGCAGGCGAAGAGCACGATCTACGCCTTTCCTTCTTTACGTCCTCTCGTTCGGTACTTGATTGGTCCAGCGTAATCGACTCCGATCACTTGAAATGGTGTGGACCCTTCAGTCCCGTCCCTTGGTAGGTTACCTGTTGGTGGGTGTGCATAGGCTACCGCCTGAAACCTTTTGCATCCGTTGCAGCTTTTGATCACCCTTTTGGTTACTCGTCTCAGTCGTGGTATCCAATACTTTTCTCGAGCTTTAGCCATCGTCAGACTGACACCCCGTGGAGAGTGTTCCTTGAATGCGGCTTCGGCATTCGAAGAGCCCTTGTTCATTCTTTTGTAGGTTGAGACGAGGCCCGTCTTTCTGATACTTGTCCGTTGCGGCAAATCCGGACTTCACTCTGTAAATCCACTTTTCAACCTGGGTCTTCGTCTCCTCAGTAGTTAAAGGCCCAGACTTCTTCTTCGCACCTTTCGCTTTACAGTTACTCAGGAACCTTGCTATCCACGCTACGATTCGGATGGCTTTCCAGTAGCCATGCTTCTCTAAAGTTTCATTCAGCACATCGTCCTCTGTCTTAGTCACAAACAAAGCTTCTCTCACCACTTTAGCTTCCGCTTGAGTTTCGCTTGTAGCCGCGGTGACAATGTCTGGTGGCCAGCTTTCTGGTTCAGCGAGCCATGCAGGACCTTCCCACCACAACTTCGCAGATTCGTCCACACGCCCTCCTCTGCTACCAAGGTCAGCGGGGTTCTGATCTGAACGGACATATCTCCATTGGATAAAGCTGTGCTGCTGGATTTTCTTGACTCTGTTTGCCATAAACTGCCTGTAATCACCATTTCCCTTAATCCAGTGGAGGGCGACGCTACTATCCAACCAACCGTAGACACCTTCCACTAGGAATCCTGTCAAGGCTTCTTTCACGTTGCTGATGAGGTTTGCTGTCATATGAGCGGATACTAGTTCCTGTCTGGGAATAGTTAGTCCCTGCTTAGCTAGGCGTGATTTAGCTGTGACGAGGCTTTGCTTAGTACCTTGTGCTTGAAGTACAAGTGCGAACACTGCCGATGCTACCCCTTTATTGCTAGCGTGTCCAAATCCATGTAGATCAATGCCAACGATTCTCTCTTGATGCTGAGCTAGGCTACGCGGTATCTCAACCTTGTCAGGAAATATCTTCTTCCAAGCATTCCACTTGTCTAACGCTACGCCAGATAACGTCTTGTCCCAGGCAAAACGGCGGTCACATACTTCTCTGTACAGCACTTTGCCCGCCAATATGGTAGGAGAAGCGACACCAAGTGGGTCGTAAATTCTAGCTAGACTTCCCAGAAGCTCTCTCTTAGTGGGTTCTAACGGTTGTGTGGGGAAGACAACGGCGATCGTATCCTTTTCTTTGTCCCACGGCATTCCTAATAGCTTTGTCTCGCCTGGCTTCGCTCCCAGTTGTTGTTTGGCATAGCTCGATTCTTGTTCTGAACGTTTTTCTTCCTGCAGCGTATCAGTCTCTAAGGCTGGTACGTTAGAGTGCCATTTATGTAATCCGAACTGGGCTTCACTGAAGATTGTCTGCGCAGATTCTTTCAAGTGCTGCGTCTCTCGAACGGTCGGTCCACCAGTAATGAGGTCGTCGACGTATAGACTTCGGAGGATTTCTTCCACTTCTGCTGGAAACCGTTCCAGACAGAGCCCGAGATGTTCCCGTAAGACTCCCCCAAGCAAGAAGGGAGAAGGCGCCAAGCCAAAGCTTAAGAGAGCTCGTGTGAAACGTAACGCCTCAATCTCTTTAGTCTTCAGATCCTTGGACCAATGAAACCGCATCACATTTCTGACTGGTTCCAAGATGCGAACTTGGAGAAATGCTTGCTTTAGATCACCTGAGATAGCTACAGGATGGAAACGGTTTCTCACCAGGACGCTCCATAGCTGGTTTTGAGTCGGTGGTCCGATCTCGAGGCATTCATTCAAGGATGGAGCCTTTTCACTTGCTCTTGCAGATGCATCGTAGGCAATGCGCAACTTGGTACTCTCAGCTGTTTCCCGGATGACTGGTTTATGCGGTATGTAAAATTCTCTCCCTTTAGCTTCACTTTCCACACGCTCTACAATACCTTGGGCTAGCTGATCCTGAATCACGGAATCATACCGTTCGAGCATCTCCGGTTGTTTTTCCAATCTCTCAGTGAGTGCATTCAGTCTCTTCAAACTTCCTGCTTCGTTGTTAAGTAAAGGAGGATGGTTGCCCTTCCAAGGTAAACCAACCTCGTACCACCCTTCTGGACTTCTCTTCAACTGCTCCTTAAATTCTTCATAAACGATTCCTTGGTCTCCCACGTTCGTGTCTTCCAGGCCTAAGACATCAAGTCTGCCGAGGTTTTAGTAATCACAAGAGGACGCCTGCGTCAAGAACATGTTGGTCAAGTCTACTTCTTTCCCAGGGGACATCATCGTCCATCCAAAACGAGTTAGCTCCGCTATTGGCTCCCCCGGTTCACCGATTCGTGGCATGCTGTTTACTTTCACTCGCGCATATTCGCTGGCTCCAAGTATTAGATGTATCGGTAGTTCTGCCTTCTCGTCTGTATCGTCCATGATGACACCTTACAGATGGGGAAATCTTGCAATTTTCTCTTTATACTTGGGATTTCCAAGGGAAAGGAGCTGGCTACGGTTGATCTTTGTAACTTCCGTCTCGAGGTGAAAACTCCCATCCACACTGCTGATCTTCAGCTTGTGAAGCTCAATCACCTGGTTTGTTGACTGCATCGTCATCTCAGTTCGCCGTCGCTCTCTGCTGATAGGTCGTTTTTGTAGTTGAAGCACAGCTGTTTCTCCATTAGTACTTTCTTTCGCTCCGCCACAGAAGAAACTTTGCTGCAATCGCTAGGTCTGTGTCCGCTCTCTTCACAATAAACGCACGGTTTAGACTTCGTTTCTTGCTGCTTGGCCTGGAAGGTTTTCGATTTCTTAAATGGCTGGACTCCTAAAGGAGGCTTTTCCATGGCTCTGTCGTCCTGCTTCTGGGGGTTTCTTTCTGTCCACTTTCTGAGGGCAAGACGAGTTGAGGAAATTCCCATTCCTGCCAATCATCGTCGGTTCTCACCAGGTCTACTCTAATGCCTTCCAATTTATCAATCGTCATTTGTACGTACCCAGAGATCTCTCTTAGCTTTCCTATGGTTTCCAACGCTTGCACATTTGATAAAAGCTTTTCGTAAAAATCGTGTATCTTCGCTGGCTGACTTCCAGTGATGTGAGGTAATGCCAAAATCACCTGCACGTATGCGTTGAAAATCTCACTCGTTTTCCCATATTTTGTTTTCAAAATGTTTTTCGCTCTTTCGTAACCTTCTGAGTTGAAAAAGAGACCATCGACATTAACGCGAACCTTCTTTTCGAGCAATTCCTTGAGGTAAGAAAATTTGGTTACGGCCGGTATTTGAGCGTTGTCTATTTCTGCCTCAAATTGGTTCCAAAATCTCAACCAGTCAACGTGCGTGCCATTGAATTTTGTTATGACAAGTTTCGGAAGCTTTGTGTTCACCGCTTTATGTGACGTCATTCCTTTTAGATTTTCTTCTAGCTTCTTCTCTAACTGTATCTTCATCTCGTACTTCTCTTCCTCGAATCTCAACTCTTTTTCGAATTGCTTTTCCTTCATCTGGGCAGTGAATTTTAGTTCCGCTTGCTTTCCTTCTTCCATCTCTTTGCGCTTGATCTCCTTTGTAATCTTTTCCACGTTGTTTACCGATTGCTCAAATTTCACTAATTTGGCTTCAATATCTTCGCTCCAAGCTTTGACATCCACTGCTTCCTCACCAAGTTCTAGTTGAGCGTCTTGGATTTCTACCTTTAAATTGAGGCTTCTTCAAGTTTCTTCTCTAGGATCTTGCGCTGCCTTTCTATGGTAGATGTCCTTTCGCAATAACACTTTCTGTCTCGTCTGTAAATTCCAGCATCGCTAATTTCGTCCCCACAGCTTTAATCTTGTCCTCATACGTAGTCATATTTCACTGTACTCGTCGCTCGATCTATGAAGTTTTTAACAGTGTCTCGTCCCGTCGGAGGTGCCACTTTTATCGTAAATAGCTTAAAGATCTCGACAAAACAGACGCATGACAACTATTCCAATCCCGTTTAATGCTCTCGAACACAAGTCATTACACAACAACCCTTTTTTCTCCCACGCTCGGGTTTCTAAGTCTAAGATTACACATGATTACAAAGTAAACTAAACAGTCATCAGTTAACAGCTCTTGACATATCCGCTCGCATTTCTTTTAGTCACACAAACGTCACACAAACACCTAAGTTCTCCACAATACCAAAGTGGTTGCTTTGGCATTTAGGGGTCTAGAAAAGGTATCCACAATGCGTAAAATAGTTTACTGATTTCTGCTGTGTTATGTTTTCGCATGCCTCGTAGATCGCGTAAGCTGTTTCTTCCTCTGCTAAGCGCTGATTTCGTCGCAGGAACTCTTTGATGTCGTGAAAACACAGTTCGCAAGTGTTGAAAGCGGGTGAATATGGTGGTTAGAATAACAAGCATACACCACAATTAGCTAGCAAAGCAGTAAGAATAGGCTCCACGAAGTGGCCATGGTGGAAGCCACAGTTGTCCATTATTACTGTATCGCCTCTCTCTAGCACAGCCGATCCATCTGCTCTTGTGAGATTAACTGCTTCCTTCAAAAAATAACAAGAGCTCTTGGCCATTGGACGGACCTTCAAGTACGTTCATAAAGTCTACGCCGAATGGAGAATGCAGCAGATTAATAGTGTATGTAGCACTTGAAGTGTACCGTTGAATTTCGAATGCAGGCTCACCTCTAGGGGCATTTCCGTATTTAAGGTTACAAGTTGTTTTCACAACACAACTCTCGTCAAAACAGTGTTCAAACGGTGCCTGGTTCCAAGTCAGATATTGCTTCAAGGAATTCATTTCGACGATGGATAATGTCACTCCTTTGTGATTCTGATGAGATTTGCTCTTCTCGCAAGAGTTTGGGATAATTTCGACCGTTATCATAGAGTTTTCCATCTTGATTCCTGCAAAGCTGCATTTTGAATTAGACTGAAACTTTCCAACTGTTCAAACGGTAGGTTTTCAAATTGTGACCATTCTATTGTTTCATCCCTCGAAAGCTATTGGTCAATTTGCAAAAAAATGTCCAGGGTGGCCTTGGGTCGAGTAGCCGCACTGTAACGCTTCAAGGGCTTGTTCACTTTACCGCGGCATCTTGCAGCTCACCAAGAAAGTTCACTTAACAACTCACCGGCATTAATGGGAGGAAGGAGTAGTTCAAACTTGGTGGAAGAAGTTCTTTCTTTGGACATCGTTTGCTATTTTTGTAAATGCGTGTTTTTACTATAGTTTTTACAACACAGGTAACTTAAATAAATTGAAGCCAGTGCTTAGCATTTGGTTTAATCGTTGTTACATTAGTTCAGGAATGAAATTTGTATTTTTGTCTCGACTGGATATAAATAACAATCTACTCGTTTTGGACACAAAGAAGAAGCTAGTCGAATTGTTTGTTTGTTGTTTTGCAAGCGAACGAGTGTTTTTCCTCCGCTTGGCTGACTGTACATGTTTTTCGACGACTGTGTTTCTACAGTGTTAAGAGTGTAAATTAAGGATTAGTATCATTTATGTTTTGTGCGACGAGCGCAATTTCAGCAACTTTCTGAAAACTGGCACAAGTAATATTTATACTCGGCCCTAAGCGATTACCTATCCAAACTATCAGGATTGCTTTCCTTTTTCTCTTTTCTACTTATGTCTTATGTCTAAGCTTAACTTACTACGAAATATGTTTGTTAAGTCCCGGCTAAAAGATCAAACATTTTCATCCATTATAGTGTTTGTGAAGCTTAAAGTTTGGTGGCTAAACGCAAAACAATGTTTGACCAAACACGGGACCAAGTGAGAACAAAAGATGATTTTTGCGTATTATTGCTGAAATTTTTGACGTTGCGTGGATCATATGGTTGCTTTTACCGTTTGTGCACGATTTGTTTGTTGGAGTGGCTAAACGATCAAACATTTGTTCGTAATGCAAAATTTTGGATGAACATGTTTGAGTTTAGATCAAACATGTAAAGCCATTTAATGCACTATTGTGAGAGGTGGCTAAACCGTCAAACATGCTCGCCCAACGTAGCCTCCTTCGCAGACGTCTTTGGGCTCGTCACGCGTACCTTGCCCACGAACGTCTGCTGAACTGACCAACCACTTCCGTTCGCGGCGGTTAGCCAATCATAGTTCGTTTTCCAATTTATGGAAAGTAGGACTTCGACCCCGGGATTATTTTCACAGACGATGCACATGAATCGGGTGTCGATTTCCATTCTTACGCAGCTTGTTATTGGTTTCTTCAAAACAAAGGTTAACCGTCGGCAGTTCAGTTCAGCAGACGTTCGTGGGCAAGGAACGCGGGACGAGCCCAAAGACGTCTGCGAAGGAGGCTACGTCCAACGATGTTGGATGAAAATATTTCATCGTTTTTTGATTCCTAAATTTGTTTTCGAAAAAACACACGCGTCGACTGTATTGTTTTCTTGCAATGTTTCGAGATTTTTGAACCGCGGTCAATTCTTGTCAGTCTGTCCTGTTGACAGCTCGAAACCTAAAATATTGGCCTATTAAGGAAAGCCATGCGGTGTTGCTCAATACCCGTAAAAAAATAATAATCGTATAATATTATTATGCTAGTTCCTCAATTTTTAGCAGAATTAAAAAAATAATAATAATAAATGAATAGCATATGCATATGCCCATACTTTTGTATGTGGTAACAATTTCTTAAACTAACGAGTATCTTCGAAAACAAATGCCTGTTTGACTGGGGCAAGCGCAAACTAAAGAAAATCATCAACATGAAGCGATTCCAGCAACCACAGCTCTTATGTTTAGCCGGCTGAAACTTTCACGGTTCAATGGTATCACAAATTTTAACAATGATATTCTAACATTACCAACAGAATAACTTTGTTGCTAGACTGACGTAAGACAACTAAATGATAAAGTTAAATTTGAAGGAATGTTGGGAGTTCTACTCAGCAGTTTTTTTTTAATTTGAGGAGAGTGTCACGACATTTTATATTCCTTGTCCTGTTTTAATTTAGCTTGTTGTTTCAGTTTTTCGGTCTTTGTATTTTGTATGGTCCTAGTGTTAATTCAACATTGTAGTGTAGTTTGTAATTAGAGCCTAATTACCTAAAAAGCTTGTAAGTTTATTGTTCCTTCAGTTGTTAATTTAGTATAGTGCTGCAAATGTAGGAATATAAGGTACCATGCTTTACAGAAAGAAGGTATCTAAAGTGTTAATTGTTGAACATTTATTATGGATATATAAATGTAAGTTGCGTGGTGTGAAGGTGAGGTTGGTTGTTGAAGTGGTGAACAGTTGGTCGACGAGAAGGAAGGTGACTTAGAGAGAAGAATTGAGAAGAGGAGTTGAACGGCCTGAGGGCAAAAGACATTAGCAGACAGCGACCAAAGTTCAAAGACAAAACCCATTTGTCAAAAGCGGTGTTCGTGGACGTGAGGGCAGAAAGAAGAAGAAGAGAAGTTTTACTAAGAGAAACGGCGAGTCGCGTTGACGTTAGACCTAGCTGAAAAAGGGTAGAAACACCAAGGAGGTAAAAGCGACATCGGCTGCCGAAAAGGCAACAAGGGAGGAATCTTTTGGGAGAACGGGAGTAAGGCTGGTAGACCACGTGTGAGTAGAGTGTTTCGGTTTGTTGGGCAAGACATTCACAGGAACTTAATGAAATTGAAAGGAACCGAACTGTTGACTGTAAATATTAGAGTAAAGTAATTAGTAAATTTAGTATTATCTTTTAGGTTAAGTTAAATAATAGAAAATTATTAAGAAAGGTAGTTTTATACACCCAAATTATACTGTAATATTAAGCAAGCTTTGGGATTTACTATTTTCTACTTTCTTAAAATAAAATCATTAGCTTATTTTGTTTTTAGAAGTTTCAAGGTCGTGAGTTGTGCGTTTGTGGCAAAGGGTTTTTGTGTACTTTTCTTTTTAATTTCTGTATTGTATTGTCTTTTTCCGTTTTCCACCGTGACATCACTGTATTAAGCATACGTGAATCAAACGACAATACACGGATATAACGACCTTGAAAAACAATTAAAGATGGCGACTCGATGCGTGCCGATGGTACCCATTTAGAAATCGTTACGAATCAGGCCCAACTACAGGCAAAGATCCACTCAAAGTCGTTAAAATCATAAAATTCCGCCATATTTTAAGATCACCACATGGATCAAATTGCGGCTTTAGCCTGTTTAAGTCCCGTATTGTGGTACCGAGCGTTTTTACGCTGGGCTGAGCTAGTGTGTTCAAGTTCTTTTCAGTGTTAGTTTTGTTAGTTTAAAAATGACTCATCGCTCGTCGCTGTAAAAGCTTTGTAAATGCATACAAACTTTGGCCCCGAAAAACACACAGTGTTCGGAACTTTTCTCGTCAACTTTGTCTTCAATGACACATATTCCTCGGCCTCAGTGAACTTCAAGAACCATTTCTCTGGACCATGATTTTGTGACAGGTGTTTTACCGCTTTGTACAAAGGAACGCACCACCGTGAAAAATCGGGACATGAAACAATCGATGGATTTTGGTCCCGCATTTGATCGGTTTCGTATGAATTTTTCAGTTCCGACTAGTGGCCTGTTTCCACTTAGCCTGCCGCGTGCAAAGGTCTCTAATTTCTTTTCCCCACTAAAACACCATAGCAAACTTGCAATAAGTGGCAATCGTTTTAAGGTGCCCCCGGCCGCTTATATCGGTGTTCTGTCCAATACAATAGGCCATTCCAGAGTTGCATAGGGAACTGGGGCGATTTTCAAATTTTAACCAATCGATAAATTGACACCATCACATAAAAGATAACGTTGAGAATGGCCATTTGACCAAGTTTGATGATTTTATATTAAAAAAAAAACAAGTTTTTTTCTTACTTTTTTAAACAAGAAAACAATACATTAATTACATTGTACAAGTATAGTTACTTCTAACAATACTAAACACTACTTGTGAAGTATTACATGTACTATAAAAAATACATTAATAAAAACAAAAAGTTATGGACTTTAAAACAGTTGAAATCCATAGAAACGTCTCTAATTGTGAGGCTGCTTCCCCAGAAACCAAAAAAACTCTTAAATTTTTTTTATGATTTGCTCGATATTTGTAAACCTTGGAAAAAAGTGGCTTTTACCTCAGTTACTTCAAATTAGTAGGTGCGTGACGGAATTGTACAGTTGTCACAAAACTGAAAAATATTTTAAAGATATTATATGGTTTGGTGGGCTGCAGCCTCAAAATTAGTAGCCTGCGTAGCAAGCGTTTCTGTGTGGTTTGAGCGCTAAAAAAAGCCGAATTTTGGACGCGCGCGAAATGGGTCGAGAGCAAAAAGGAAGAACGGAGGGGGAGGGTGGGAGCAAGGAAGAAAACGCTTTCCCGCAAACCAAACGATTCTGCAGAACGCGTTCGCCCACGAACGCGGGGCTCTGATTGGTGCGGAGTGAGGTGTCAATTGATGTCTGCCAATCTGTAAAAGAAAGAGGAAGTTAATTTAACATGGCGGACAACAGCGATTGCGATTTCGATCGGAGACATGCACGCACCAAGGCGATTTTAGTCTGTCCAAGTCAGCTGACTTGACTCCACTAAGAACAGAACAGTAGAAATGCGGCAGTTAAGTGCCGAGGCCTTGGGATTTTGATTTCTACACAGGCTAGCAGCAGCAAGGGCGATTCGGTTGGTTGAAGTTCCGATCATCTTTTCGTCTTGGTCATTCAAACCGCTCGCGCCGCGAATGATCGTATAAAATATAAGACAAAACACCCGTAGTTCTTCCAGGAAGATGACGTTTGAAAAGGCAGAGAATTCGTCCGGTCTATTCGCCAACAACAAGCTCTAGGATTTTAAATACTCCGACACCTCACGAGACACTTTTTTTTTCAGGCCTTTTTCATCTTCTAGCATCAGATCTTTGTGTCGCAGGACGGTGTTCGAGGCAGCTTGCCAGTCTTGATTGCATAGCTGTTTTACTAGCTAGGGTCTTGCTGACTTCGTCTCGAGGAATTCTAACGGTAAAACTATCGGCTAACAAACAGCACTTTCACGTAAAGCTCCCCTAACGGACGGTCTTCTATGTTGAGAAATGAATCGGTGGTACCTTCGCGTTTCTGTTGACCGAAATGCAAGGACTTGCGGGACACTGCTGTTGCTCTTGGAGAGGTGACACGAATTGTCTTTTGACAACGGCTATTCCCTGCTGGCGAGTCAAGCAGCCGCTTCGTTCGCTTGGCACTGCTTGGGCTTTGTGGATTTGTGTTTTTTTTGAATCCGAAGACTGTTCATATGCGTCCCGGATGAATTTAAACAGATTTCCGAGATCTCGGATTTTGCGGGCACATGGAGCACATACTCTGTCCGAGTACGTTTTGCTTTTATTTAAGCTTATCCCAGCGCTCTGGCATATCACCGCAAGAATAACTCCACAGCATTTCCTCCTTCCTGACAGTCTGAACAAATGTTCCGTCGACTGTCGGTAGTCCCGCGTACGTTCAGGATTACCGTATTTTATTTGGAAATCGGCCTTTTGCACTCTGCACTTATCGCTTGGCTTGACCGGCTTCGAAGCCTTCTAGTTCAAAGCATGTTTATTTCGTGATCGACGGACTTTGACAAGAAATCCAAATGTAGCGTCGTGTTTGTTTTTAAAATTACCAAGACAGAATTTCTACTTCCGTTGACAAGCTTTTCTTCTCATTGGTCATTTATTTGACAAGCCCTAGACTGACGTGTACTCAAGCGTGAAGGCGTGAAGAGGGCGTTCTGCAGAATCGTGAGGCGTGAGGTTTGCGGGCAAGCGTTTCCTTGCTTCCTCCACCACCCCCCCCCCCCCCTGCCTTCCACCTTTGTTCTTTCTTTTGCTTTCGCCCCATTTCTCGGCCTTTTTTAGCGCTCAAACCACAGCGAAAAGCTTGCCACGCAGGCTACAAAATTAGAGACGTTTGTATGAATTTTGAACTGTGTTTTAAGACTTGGTCTCTGTTCAACAGACTTGGTCTCTGTTGAACCTAAAATCATCAAACTTGGGAAAATGGCCAATCTTATTGTTATCTTTCATGTAATGGTGTCAATTTATCGATTGGTTAAAACTTGGAACCCGCCCCAGTTAACTGCGCAACTTCGAAATGGCCAATTCAAGGCAAGTACTTATAAAGTGGACTTAGTAGGTGCCTTATTATTAACCACCTATACTAAATGGCAACAAAAAGTACAAAAAGTATGATTTGGAGGTGCATTAATTTATTGAGTTTACTTGTTCGCTAACGTACATGGTAAATAACTGTATCACTATATAGTGACCAGGAACATTCTGCACTGGAAAGTTCTGATTGTATTACATAACTTGTTTCACACCTATTAGATCTGGCTAATCTTTGAGGCAAGTCTAGGCATATTTACAATTGAGCGTGGTCGAAAGTAGTTACGGTTAGCTTTGGTTTTTCTTTACTTTGACAATTATGACTTGCGCGCGTGTATTTTTGCGCGTTTGGCTTTTATTTATTAATTTATTGATTTATTTTTTCAACACAAGAAATCTTTATTCATACATTTATTATTATTGATACAACATGTTACAAAAATACGACCAGCTCCGCAAAAAACAAAACTAATAATAAAATAATAAAAATATAGAAAATTGATTAATGAAAGTGCCACCCGAAAATAGCATGACTAATGGAGTTAGTTTAAATGTCTTTAAAAAGATAACACGGTTTTGTCAATGTAGATTACGATTGGTGCCTTCTTTGGCTGAGGAATCGAGGAAGATGAACACGCGAGCATGCTCGACTGCTTGCCTCGCTTGGCTTTTCAATGCCGCGACTTTTGCGCAAGCTCGCGAGATCTTACGAGGAAGGAGGAACTGTCTGACCCGTCTGACCATTTAGCATCCTGTATAGTGTCTCTCACTTAATAATAATAATTTAATAATTTAGAACTTATATAGCGCATTTTCCATGTGTATATGATCAAATGCGCTTTACAAGCAGATGAAATTGGAATTTGGAAATGTTGGTTTTTGGAGAGGGGAAAACCGGAGAACCCGGCGAAAAACCTCTCGGAGCAGAGAAGAGAACCAACAACAAACTCAACCCACATATGACGTCGAGTCCGGGAATCGAACCCGGGCCACATTGGTGGAAGGCGAGTGCTCTCACCACTGCGCCATCCCTGCTCCCCTTAAGGATTTAATAAATATTTATGTACGTTATATATTAATGGGTGTACTTTCACAGGATAACAAAGAGTCATTCAATGTATGGTCACAACGATGATAGCACACAAAACCTCGTATTGCTCTTCGTTGTACAATCTGAGTATGACTTTGATGGTCATCTGATATTTAAAGAAGGGTCACAAATATATTAGGTCAGTAAATGAACAGATAGCTGAAGTTTGAAATTAAGCAAAGCAAGAAAAACTTACGTTCCTTGGTGTAAAATTATTCTTTTGACACTAAGAAGCGGGCAATCCCCCCCTCCCCCCCCCCCCCCCCCCCCCACAAGAAAAAAATATCCTCCTAGTTTTTTGGAAGTGCACTGTATACGAGTGGTTGGGCTCCTGGCCTCGCTTTGAAAAAAAGCCTAAAGGTAATTCCGAATGCCATGTTAAAGAAGAGCATGATTTTAGTTTCTCAAGAGCTATGGAGTGATAGGCCCTGATTTAATTTGCTCAATTGATTAGTACGGTTTGATTTGTCTGTCCGTTAAAATGAATTCTATTTTTTAATTTACGTGGTGTTTTTAATTGCTGTTAAAATAAGCAAATCAGAAAGAGATTATTATGAAAGGTGTTCGTGTTCGTGGTTTCAAATGATAGCTGAGTTAGTCTTTTGTCTCACGATTGAGTCACAAAGATGTGGATCGCGCCCTACGGAGGTACCACTGTGATTAAAATCTTCCCTTAGAAACTGACGGAAAAATGAAGCCTTAGCCATAGGTGGGAAAGCTAGTGCAGTATAAAGGAGGTGAAAGATGTTACTTCTCTATGGGTCTCCTTGAATCTACTGATATTATGATCGGTGTACTTACCCCTTTTGGTATGTTGCAAATATATTCAAACTGTGGATGATATATGAAATGAATCATATATGAACTGCGGAAATGAAATCAAATGAAGAATGATCCTCGCAGTTGTGAACGCAATTTATGCAATTGCGAAAAGAAGCCTGAAAAAAAAATTCAGGACTTCAACGGGGTTCGAACCCGTGACCTCGCGATTACCGGTGCGATGCTCTAACCAACTGAGCTATGAAGCCACTGACGTTGGGAGCAGGTCAAATGTGGGTTCATATGTTCCCGTGAAAGAAATGAGTGTGGATGATATATGAAATGAATCATATATGAACTGCGGAAATGAAATCAAATGAAGAATGATCCTCGCAGTTGTGAACGCAATTTATGCAATTGCGAAAAGAAGCCTGAAAAAAATTCAGGACTTCAACGGGGTTCGAACCCGTGACCTCGCGATTACCGGTGCGATGCTCTAACCAACTGAGCTATGAAGCCACTGACGTTGGGAGCAGGTCAAATGTGGGTTCATATGTTCCCGTGAAAGAAATTTCCGCAGTTCATATATGATTCATTTCATATATCATCCACACTCATTTCTTTCACGGGAACATATGAACCCACATTTGACCTGCTCCCAACGTCAGTGGCTTCATAGCTCAGTTGGTTAGAGCATCGCACCGGTAATCGCGAGGTCACGGGTTCGAACCCCGTTGAAGTCCTGAATTTTTTTCAGGCTTCTTTTCGCAATTGCATAAATTGCGTTCACAACTGCGAGGATCATTCTTCATTTGATATATTCAAACTGGTGACACAGTTCATCTCTACCTCTTGTCAGGATCCGGCCGTCCGACACCGATACAATTTCATATTGTGAGGTCGCGGCAAATACGTCTACGGCTGTTAGAGAGAATCACAAAAATGCCACTAAATTGAAGAGGGATGCGATGTACTAAGGCGTGGCTAAGCTGTTTGTTTCAAAAAGTCAAACTAATAAATAAAGTTTTAAGAAAGTACACGATGCTTTTAACCGGGTAAAACTCGTTTCGGATGAAACTTCATCCATCGTCAGTTGCTGATATCAAATAAGTTTGAATACGACAATTACAACTACAATTGATAAGCTTCAGAAAGTGTGATGAAAGAACTGACGATAGATGGATGAGTTTCATCCAAAACCCGTTTTGTCGGTTTAAAAGTATCGTTTGATTTCTTTGAAGTGTTATTTCGTCTAATATAATTAACTTTGGTAACCTTTTTATACCAGTGTGTTAAGTCGGTAGTCAAGTGGGAAGGAGCGTTAGGTACGTGACGAACAAGCTCACTGAGGAAAATAATTCCTGGCTTGAATGCAAACATTGGTAGAGACTGATAAACATACAACAGACACTGTTGGCTCATTTGAAAGTGATTGTAACTCGATGCTTCCGATCGCATGAGAGAAAAAGAAATATTTGCTAGCAAATAGGAGTTTCATGTTTTCTCGTAGTGCTTTGTTTAAACTGTTATGTGACAAGAAATTCGTTCACAATATTGTATAACCGCATGCTATTGTGATGTGAAGGGCTAGGCAATTATCAATTGTAATTACTCCCTCTTGGGTGTTATGTATATATATATATATATATATATATATATATATATATATATATATATATATATATATATATATATATATATAACACCCTAAGGTAAGCTAAGGTACGGTCCTAGGAGAGAATTTCACACATTTTCTGCAACCAGGATAACGTATATATATAGACAATGTTAATTTGGGAACAGAAATCATCAACTAAGTAATTAAGTGAAAATGTGGCTCAGCGTCTATAAATATATATATATATATATATATATATATATATATATATATATATATATATATATATATATAGACGCGTGACATGGCATGTAGCGTTCATTCACTTCTGCTACTCGTGGACGGTCAGAGTTTCAAGTTTCCATCATTCCAGAGAATCGCTATCGTATATCCAGGAATAAATTGTCAATTGCCTATGACTTACCGATTTCAACATGCCATTTATATCTTACTTCGTTCCTTTGCTTTCTTTCTGTTGTTTATCAATGATGTTGTGGCATATCCTCAAAAATCAAATAAGTATTAAACATGTCCCTAATGTAAATGATATATGAAATGAATCATATATGAACTGCGGAAATGAAATCAAATGAAGAATGATCCTCGCAGTTGTGAACGCAATTTATGCAATTTCGAAAAGAAGCCTGAAAAAAAAAAATTAGGACTTCAAACGGGGTTTGAACCTCTGACCCTCGCACCGGTAATCGAGAGGTCACAGGTTCAAACCCCGTTGAAGTCCTGAATTTTTTTTCAGGCTTCTTTTCGCAATTGCATAAATTGCGTTCACAACTGCGAGGATCATTCTTCATTTGATGTCCCTTATGATTGACGAGAATGACCAAATAAACTTTACGACTCCTCGAGCTAGTCCCCAAAGAAGAAGGAAGCTTAGGAAAACTTCAAGCTTCAAGTCGAGTAAATCACAAGGAACACATCACTTTAAAGAACTAATCACAAGGGGTACAAAATATTGACAAATTGGACTGGTAGTAAGGAGCCAATCGCAGCACTTGTTTGTTAATGTCACTTTGTTACCTTACCGGGGTGAACGTAATGGTAACATTAAAAGGTTTTCCAGAAGGTATAAAAGGAAATGGATTCATTTTGATCGTTGCAGTCTTGTCTTGATGAGGACCTGTGAAGATGTTAAGTAAAGAATTGTCAAAATTTACCCGACCGATGCAGATGGGTGACCAGTGCAGGACGAGGACATTTGTACTGCTCCTTTATCTTCAAGAAGATTTGTACAACGCCGTTGCAACTAGTAGAAGTGGGTAGTAAGGTTAAAGTTAGCTCATAATTAAAGAAGCAACAATGAAGATGAATATGACTTGTAAGAAACAAACGGACAACGTACATTTTGTATTAAGTTTCTTTAAGGAAAACGTTAAGTTCCTCCGTGAGCAATAACAGTGTTAGAATAAGTATACCAGGGACAATTATTTTGTCTTGCGGCTACTCATTCCGTTACGAATCTCACGTATTTTCAGCTTTTCCTAGTTCGTAGGACTCTCTCTGTTTCTTCTCGGTCAATCCGTTCGGGTCACGTGGTCCGGACGAAAAAGCGGGAGAGGCCTAGATAAAAATCCTAAAAGTGAGACAAATGTCTCAGTTTTTCTTGAAGCGAAATGTTCTGCCGAAACACCCTCACCATGGAAAATCTGAAGTCTATTCCCTTCTAAAAGCTTGCTCGAGCATACGTTAAGCGACATTTGACTTGCATTACACAGATTACGAAGACATGAAAATGAACACTAAATAAGCAAAAGGCAGTTCACAGGTGCATTTAATTGAATGAAATTAAATGGCACATTCACATCCCGAGTTAACTGGGACGAATTATACGAAGTTGCCGTCTGTCACAGAAATGAAAGGCCATCGCTTGCAGAAAAAAATATCCGTCAGCTGGAAACGTAAAAGAAATTGTAACCTGAGACAGCTTTTCAATTCGAATCTCACATCAGCTTCCATCCTATAGCTAGCGATGACTTCTTCGATTCAGCAGTACGCAAAAACAGGGACCGCGAAGAATATATTTTGTATTGGGGCGGCTAGCTCGTGCGAAGCGCAAGGCAATGAGCGCCGAAGGCGCGAGCTTTTCTAGGGAGGTCCAGGGGCCTGCTTCCTCGGAAAAGTTTGAAATTTACCGTCTCTGGAATCGCTGGAAATGCGTCTAATTTTAGTAATCGCCAAAAAATATCATCTCATTTGTGTCTCAATTTTGATTTGTTGAAATAAGTTCCACAGATTCCACTTTTTAGAAAAAAAAATTTTTTTTTTTCATAAAATACAATATTTTTGAAAAAATATTGGGGCGGCTAGAGCCCTCCAGCTACCTCTGCTCCGCGGTCCCTGAAAAAAGGTACTATTTGACGAGTTCAGCAGTAGTTCGGACTCTAGAGTTCCAAGTGGTATTGTTCAATCCCAAATAGCATCAACGAGGCTGCTTCTCCGAAAGTTTTGCCGAGCACAACAGATTCCGCCACATGTTCCGTAGGAATGTACTAGTTCAAAAGCGAGAGCTAAAATCGGTCGCAAATGGTTGATATGTTAAATTTACAGGAACTTACATGGATGGTAACAGCCGATCTACACGGCAAGGGTTTTTAAACCATAATTTGCCGCTGTTTGCGGTCAAACATTTTGAAAAACCAGGAAAGTCCGCCATTCCTCACCGCCATTCTGATATATAAAACAGGAACATGCGCATTCTGTTTTTATCTAGGCTTTCCCCGTCTGTTCGCCTAGCTTCGGCTACGTCACCGAAACGAATTGATCGCGAGGGCCTGGGAGAAAGCCGTGCAGGAATTTTCAGCTAAGGTGATGAGGAAAAATGGCCAGAGTAGGTTCACTCAGTCGGTCAGTCAGTCAGTTAGTCAGTGAGAGTCAGTCAGTCAGTCTGCTAGGACGTCCGTCAGTCACTCAGTCAGTCAGCAATTAAATCAATGCCGGAGCCATCCTCTCCCTCAGAAAACAGGAACTCCGTAAAGAAAGGAAATAAATAAAAATGTATATCATCATGGTGATGATGTTAGATGATAATAACACACTAATGTAATAAACTCATATCATTACAGAAGCCTTTGTTTCCTTGCATTTTATACGACCAGAGATGGCTTAGCGCACAATTTTAAGCTCTCAAATTCCGGTCCTGGAACCGTATACTTGGCACTAGCAACGGAGAAACTCAGCCAGCCAAATATAATAACAGTGAGCAGATAAAGCCAGCTTGGAGCCATTCTCCTCTCAGCGTTCAAGTTTTCTGCAACGACAGAGAAGATACCAGATCAGAAGACGCGAAATTAACAAGCATAAGCTTAAATTTCAAAACTAGAACCGAAATACAAATGGAATTAAACTTTTCATTGCTGAGTATCTTAGAACGAAAAGAAACATTGCTGGAATCGTGTTAAAAAAATTTGCTGCAGCGCGAAAAAAATTTTCCGGGTTGTTAATGTTTAGTTTGTAGCAATAATCCACTATTGAGAATCTTTCCAGCGATCAGTGACACTTTGTTTAAAAAAAGAACACACATTGAAAACGTTCCGACCTGCACTCGATGCAACGTATCAATCACTAGCTTCAAACTTTCCGGTTACAGATATGATGTTCCGAAAAAAAAAAAAAAAACAAACGAACAAACAAACAAAAACAAAAAACAAAACAAAACAAAAAAAAAAGAATCGCCGTTATTGTTGTTTTTTCAATTCTGTTCGGCCTCGGTTCCAGGTTTTGTTCCACGCATCAAGACAAATTTCTGTAAACCATTTCTTGAAACATAAGGTGGACATTTGTCTTGCTTATCCCTCATATGTCTTGTTGCCGAGCATGTCTAGTGAGACAATATTCCAGTCTATCAAAATAAATTGAAATTGTGTCTTCATTTTGATGAAATTCGCCCACGGTGCTGTCGTTGTGATGGATTACAAATTCGCTTCCTTCAGCTCGTACATCTACGTGAAAGCCATTCCACCCTATTTGAGCAATGATTGAATGTTTTTTTTTTAATATATATATCAAACTAACCATTTACAACCATTCAAGCATGACGAGTGAAAATGCATTCATAAACAAAACAATAATAAGTCGCTGACGGTCATATTCAGTGTTTGGAGGAAAATATATAGCAGTGAACAGCAAAAACCGACATACAGCACTAGTGTTTCTGACTCAAAGCCATTGGTCTTAGTGTAGCTTGTTGGAAATTTGATGCTCTTTAAGATAACTCCGAAAGGAAAACTCCATCGGTTAAACTCGACCATCTCTATTTCCTTTACAAGAGGCACATTCTAATCAGGTGACTCTGGTCCAGTCAGTTGCTGGTAATTCTATGCTCTGAAAGCTCATTTTCATGAAAAGAAAACAAGCTTACCCAACGCAGAAATTGTTAAATGCGTTACTTTTTCAACCTTGACTAACAATCAGTTCTTTCCCTTTTAAAGAGCAAGTGCACAGGAAAATCGAGCAAAAGGCGGCCACAGTCGAAAACCTAACCTACCCTCATTTTAAGGAGGTACTGACGAGTTTACAAACCTCCTGGGGTTTATTTTCCGAAATACGGTCGATTTTTGGAATTATTTGAGATTTTTGATTTCGCCCGTCTGACGCCTGAAATTAGCCGCCTCACAAGGGAAAATAGACCGGCCAAAATAACTGCTTCGCGTAACCAAACATGTCAACCTATCGGCAATCTAACACTTAATTTCTATAAAATGGACATCTAGCATCCTATTTACGACATATTTCCGATTCTGAAGTGTAAAATCAACGCTTGTTAACCGCTTTCTAAATGGCCAGTTGACAAGAGCTCACGAATGCGAAAAATTATAAGCAAAACTGAAATCGAGCTCCTGGTTATGGGAATCCTCCGAATTGCCCCAAATTTTAGTTTTGAAGTCTCGAGATATAGTGTTTTAACGTAAATGAAAATTTTGGTTGGGTTCTTGAGCGAGCGCTTCAGAATAAGTCGACCAATTTGAAGAAATTTTGCGCTTGACCTCAAATTGACCTCAGAGTGTTTGTTTACATTGACTAGTCACATCGGTTACATTGAAATGAGCGCTCCATATTAACTAATATTCTCATTCAATATTTCATTTGAGAATGAATTTGACTTACCATTGTATAATAGCGTCGAATAGTAGCGTGTGTTGTCTTGAAGCGGCAGATTGAAGCCGATAGAGGCTGCAATCGGGTTCAGTTGTTGTCCAAACTGTTGTAGATCTGATATAAAACTTTCAGAAACCCCCCTCGTCGAATTTGCCTTTTGTATTATGTTATGTACGTAACACGTAATACGTAATACGTTGTATTATATCTGATCGTAAGAAACGCTGCAGTTCATCAACCATATGCCTGGGTAAGTTGTTGAGACATCTGTGACCCATTTAGATCTGTTTTAGTGTTGGAACTGGAACTGATAAGAGGTCATTATGGAGCTGATTTATAGACCCGAACTATGGTCGATTGCGTGACAGATTTTGAAACACCCCTCGGGCGAAATCCTTGACACTTTCGAAAACCCGGTTGTTTCCTTAGTAAATCAAATGGAACGGATTTTTCCACCGGAATTTGTTCACAACATATAAGGAATACCATCTGAGGTATTCCTCTTTCTTGTTTTTGTCGGAATGATCCTAAAATCCTGTAACATCTGCGGCGTTCCACTAGTTCCATGCTCCTTGGTTGACTTCCGACGTGCGACTTAGTGTTGTTTTTGTTAATACCTAGCTAGTTTCTTAAAGAGTACACCCTCAGTGTAAAAAGAACACTCTATTCCACTTCTATTTTGATTGAGAAAAATTGTTCCGTTCCTTAAGACAGAAAATTCTCCCCAGTTTTTCCATTCAAATGAAAAGTGCTTCTTGAGTCTCCGAAAATCCTTACAGGCACAGCCTCCCATCGCTTTTTCAATGGTCTATCCCTAAAAATAAAGTAGCCAAAAAAAAATAATAATAATAATAATAAAAAAAGAAACTACCCTAGGGGTAAATTCACGCAACAATGGCCCTTTGAAAAAGCGTCTCATTTTCATATCAACACAACGTGTACCAGGATCCCTTTGATGATGTTGCTTTCCCAAAACAACCCCGCATAACTATTCGTTTCTTCATTATTTATGTTAGTCCTGGGGTCGAGAACAGCCCCTCGGGTGCAGTCGATTGGCAAATTTGGATTCAGATCTTAAAATCTGGATATTTCGGATTTCACTGCAGTCGAACACAAAATCCGAAAACGGACTTCGCGACGGATTTTGATGATTGAAATCCATGTCGGGGAAAGATCGATTCCTATTAACAAAATCCGCCGCGAAATCCGTTTTCGGATTTTGTGTTCGATCGGAAATTCGAATCCAGATTTCCTAATCGACTCGGCACCACTACTTAGCTGAATTCCAGGTTGCGCAAATAGTGTTTTCCACGTTTTTGCCAAAGACGTGAATCGACCAATCCCCACGGTCAGGGTTTTGCACTTAAGTGCGGAAATCACGTTTTTACTCTATGGAAGGTGAAACGTGTTCATTTCAAGAGATCGTTGGCGGGCAATGTGGTTTCAGTAGCAAGGATAATGTCTGTCAAAGTCATGCATGCCATTGCTCATCTGCAGCCATACTATAGATAAGTTGAGCTTATTCTCACAAGAGCGCATCATTTTTCACGCCCGCAAAACATTGATCAACTCAAGATTTGTCCTCGCCATCGGGAGACACTTGGTCTTGGCTGTAAACGCAACTGGTTCGTTAGACCTGCAGGGATTTACAGGGACCGCGCAGCAAGTTTTTGAGTGGGCGGGGGGGGGGGGGCAACTCAACGCTGTATAATTAGCAATTATGGGACGAGGCTGAGTATGATATGAAGAATTATGGAGATCGAGGAGGGTGTTATCCGCCGAAGCCGAAGGCTTGAGGAGGATAACAGCCTCCGAGATCTGCATATCTTTATATCATACAAAAGCCAAGTTCAATAATTGTTTAATTATTCATTCAAAATATTTCCACGGCTCTGAAATTTAACAAAACGGTAACTGAAAATAATTAAGTAAATGATATTAAAGTTACTGCACATCATTACTTGAAAAGTGCCAAATTTACGCTTTCTGTTTGTGTTGCGGTCGGTAAATTCGTTTGCAATGTCAATGGTGGAAAGCCTGTCAGTTCTTTCTTTGTGTATGTTTAAAACTGTCAGGTTACTAAATCGTTCCTGGTTCATCCTTGAACGGAGCCATGTTTTTAGCCTCCGAGCAGTCGAAAAGGATCTTTCACCGGCCTCACCGGTTGCCGGATTTACGAGAATGATTTCATTCATTTTGAAATCACTGGTGATCCTTGCAATCTGATTTGATTTATTCCCAAATCGCACCATTTTTTACTCTAAATCGCATCCTTTCTGTAACCTATCAAAATGAAAGTGAAGTAATACTAACCTATCAAATTTCATGGATAAGCAAATATTAATATTGACAAAAAAACTGTGATTTCGAAATGGCTGTAATAAAGTGGTAATTGAACTTCGTGTCATGCAATTTTGGTCTGAAATCATACTTGTCATTTCAAATCGAACTCGCGCTGAGGCTGGTTCGATTTTGAATCACGCGTATGATTTCAGACCAAATTGCACTCCACTCAGTTCAATTACCATTATTTATCATTTCCCGTTCTAGGTTGGGTAGCTCTTTAATTTTTACTATGGTGTCGTCAAAACACGAATAATCACCATCCTTCAGCAGGACTTGTAAAATTTCCATCTGGGCAGTTAACATTGAAATATTAACATCATCGTTATACAGTTTTTCCATAAACTTTAGCTCTTCGGATTTGTCCTGCCAATTGAGGGTCTTAATTAAGTGAGACTCAATCTTCGCATACGTATCAAAGCTTGGCTGGTCAAAACGCTGGTCAATAGCGTTCATCATAAAGTCAAAAGCTTCAAACTATATTCGCCTGTAATAGTCTTGTGCGGTCACAGGATATGTTGGCTCTCCAGTGCCAATTTCAATCCTTCGCGGCGCGCGAGTTCTCCTTGCTAACATCGGTCCTGTCATGGAGGGATAGCTTTTACTTTTCAGTAAAACTACATCATAAACTGATCTGAAGCTCCTATTTCATAATTGTAACGACTAATACTTCTTTCTGTCTATTTACTGATCTGCGTGTTTGTCTTTGCCAGTAACTCTGGTCACTTTCGAATAAACGATTTCTTGCTATTTTTGGCTCCGTTATTTTTGTTAAAATATTTTTGTTTAATGTATTTTTATTTTTGCAAAAAAGTGGGGGGGGGGGAGGGGGGGGACTAAAGCTCCTCCAGTCCCTCCCTCTGTGCGGTCCCTGATTTAGCGTCCTCTCTTTACGCGGGCCAAATACGCGGCTTAAAACAATTCAAAGCCAACAATGTTTTAAAAACTATCTTTAACAAGAGTTTGATTTGAATTCGTTTCGGTGGTTCCGGTGGTTCCGTTTGTTCTTTTCCGACAGTTTCGGTTGTTTCGTTCCGGTGGTTCCGGTTGTTTCGGTGGTTCCGTTCCGGTGGTTTTGTTCCGGTGTTCCTGGTTTTAGCACATGCCGATTTTTAGAGCTAAATCCAAACAGCTGCCACTCGATTGCACCTGAGGGACTGTTTCTCGACCTGGACTAACATAAATAATTCTTTTAACCTACCGAAAAATAAAGAAACGAATAGTTATATTAATGTGTTTTCTTTGAGGAATTTTGCGGACGAAACACCATGATGGAGATGCTGGCACACGGTTCAGATATGCAACCGAGACGCTTCACGGCTATTGTTACGTGAATATACCACTTGATTATTATTTTTTGGATATTTTATCTTTAAAGATGGACCAATAGAAAAGTGATTTGGGGGTGGGGGGATTTTCGGAGACAAGATTTATCCCGTATGGCGTTTTAAAATCTGTCACGCAATCGACAATAACGCCCTGCATCAGTCCGGTCTTACCAGCTCTAGAGTGAGCTCTTATCAGTTCCAGTTCCAACACTCCAACACTAAAACAGATCTAAGTGTGTCACAGATGTCTCAACAACTTACCCAGGCATTTGGTTGATGAGCTGCAGCGTTTATTACATTCACATATAATTAAAGGCAAATTTGACAAAGGAATTTCTGAAACTTTTACATCAGATCTAGTTTGGACAACAACTCGGCTTCATTCTGCCGCTTCAAGACAATCCTTGCACCTATTCGACACCATTATATAGTGGTAAGTCAAATTCATTCTCAAATGAAATATGGAATGAGAATATTAGTTAATATGGAGCGCTCATTTCAATGTAAACAAACACTGAGGTCAATTTGAGGTCACTTAGTGCAAAATTTCTTCAAATTGGTCGACTTATTCTGAAGCGCTCGCTTAAGAACCCAACCAAAATTTTCATTTACGTTAAAACACTATATCTCGAGACTTCAAAACTAAAATTTGGGGCAATTCGGAGAATTCCCATAACCAGGAGCTCGATTTCAGTTTTGCCTATAATTTTTCACATTCGTGAGCTCTTGTCAACTGGCCATTTAGAAAGCGGTTAACAAGCGTTGATTTTACACTTCAGAATCGGAAATCTGTCGTAAATAGGATGCTAGATGTCCATTTTATAGAAATTAAGTGTTAGATTGCCGATAGGTTGACATGTTTGGTTACGCGAAGCAGTTATTTCGGCCGGTCTATTTTCCCTTGTGAGGCGGCTAATTTCAGGCGTCAGACGGGCGAAATGGGCACAAATTTTCCGTTTTGCTCAATTTTCCTGTGCATTCTCTCTTAACAAGAGTATTGCGTTGATACCGCCGTGAAATCGACAGAAAAAAAAGGAACCACAAACACCCTTTTCGCCCGTAATGTTTTCTGACAGATAAAAATGTGCAGCTCACTTCCAATACCAATGTTAAGAATTCCTTACCTCCTCAGGTTAAGTATTGCTTTGCTTGTCTTGGATCTCAACCAACCCCTTACTAACGAAGTTCTCGACATGCGTGTTCTATATTATGAAACTAGCGACAGTTCCAACCAGAAAATATGATCAGGCATGAATGGTCAGAATAAAAACTAATTAACATAAGATGCGAAAACATTCATAACATTAATTGTGGAAGCTTGTTGCCTTAAAATTATTTAATCATTAGGATGATTTGACAACCCTCTGTTAACTCGCGTGACACGGAAGTTGCAGTTAACACACGAAATAAAATATCATCAAACTATTTAATTTTGGGTGTTGGTCTATGAGTTAGTCCTTTCATCAAATGTTTTAATTTGTTAATGCGAATTCTTGACGAGTAATTAATATAAGGAAGAAGAATCAAACATACACCTTAATCCATAAGGTTGCTGTAACGTAAACTGCTTGAAACCTTAATGGCACTCGAAAGATACATAAGAGCTAAACTAATGGTTCGCACACCACCAGAGAAAGAGTTTCACTGAATTTCATTCATAACTTGGAAACCACGAGGGTGGTTATACTTTTTGAAAAGAACATGATCTCGAACCTTAAAGCGAGAGATTATTGCACAAATTTAACATTTAAAACATCGAAACCAAGACATTTTTAAAATTGAATATTGTAATTCAATGACGAGGAATAAAGAGCTTTCGATAGTTTGGAAAACACGATGCTTTGCACTAGAAGGAAACAAACTTATCTATGAAATACACTCTGCTTCGTCCCCTTGAAAACTTCATTAAATAGATCCCAGACATATCTTGTTATAATTAGCTTTGATTCGTTTAGCCCCTGTTGATTTTTCTTTTAGGTAAATATTTAATATTCCTTTCAGATCGACCGTGTTACGTCAGCTTTTTAAGTTTAAGGTGTGAAACTTTATTTACAAGCATTTCGTGAAAGTGTCTTGAAGCAAACACACAAAACAAAGAAATAAAAAATGACAAATTATGACGATTTAAACCTCTATGCTTTAATTCCTACTGAACATTTACGGTAAAAAAGTGAAATAAATGTATCTTAAAAGTGACGATTCATATTATGATAGTTCCTCATTTTTTAGCAGAAAATTACAAAAATGAGGGTTAGCATGTCCCTACTTTTGTTTGTGGTAATAATTTCTTAAACTAAAGCGTCCCTTCAAAAACAAATACCCGTTTGACTGGGGTAAGTGCAAACTAAAGAAAATCATCAAAATGCACCGATTTCAGCAACCACAGTTCTGATGTTTAGCGGGGTGAAAATTTCACGGTTCACAGGCATCACAAATTTTAAAATTGATATTCTAACATTACGAATAGAATGACTTTGTTGCTAGATAAAGCTAAAGATAAAGTTAAATTTCAAGGAATGTTGGGAGTTCTACTCAGCAATTTTTTTTTAATTTGAGGAGAAGGAAAAATGATTCCTTAACACCTCTTCTCAAAAAGCCAGGGTAAACCTAACCTCAAAATTCGTAGGTGTTTTGAGAATGGAGTACAACGTACGCTTTGTTTGGCCATTTTCTTTGTAAATTGGCGCTCTTGTCAAACAAGGTTTTCAAATTTAGTGCTCCGCACCATAGAAAGGTCCCGGATGTGTCGCGGAATTCTTTATAACTTTTAAGCCGCTGTTACACGTTGAAACTTTTAGCTGAAACTTGTGTGCAACGGCGCTGCGAAACAAGTTTCAACAGGCGTTGCACCGTGTAACATGGTCGGTTTCGTGAAACTTTTTCGGTTTCCGTTGCGAGACAAGTTTCACGAAAAGTAGAACCGCTTTCTACTTAGCTTCTGCAACGGTCGCAACGATCGCAATGGTGATAAAAACAAGAGTTTCACCGTGTAACACCACTTCGTGAAACTGGTCTCGTTCAGTCTTGTCACGCTACGCTGCGTAAGCCATGGAACTAGTTTGCGGGAATTTCGAGACCAGTTTCAACGTTCCCGAACAAGTTTCGACCTTTCATGTTACACGGTGCAATGCCTGCTGAAACTTTCTCATCGCCGTTACAAACACGTTTCAACGTGTAACAGCGGCTTTAAATGCTGCAAAATGGTCCAGAAACTGCTAGAATCTTTTCTCAAGCACCACTTATTTCATTTAAACGAGACAGAAATGTAGGCAACTTCCTAGTCAGAAGCGCATTCAAAACAAATTAGCAACCTGGCACCTCTCAATGCGCGCGTTCGCGATGCAAAACTTGTCCTTTCATTCAAAACGCTTACAAAATATCAGACCTTAAGCTATCTCTTAAAGTCACTTATCGTTTCACGTGTTCCTCCGAAAATGTTATCTATTGCATAACCTGTACATTATGCAAAAAGTTATAGATTGGGGAAAATGGAATACGACTAGGCGAACGATTCCGAGAACACCTACGTGATGCTGAGAAAGATGACAAACCCAGGCCGCCCAGCATTTTTAATCTCCTGACTATACCAAACAACACACGTCGATCTGTGGCCTTTCCCTACATCAAGGTACCAGACGGAACGCCGTAAAAATTTGCCTTTCATTTAACCTATAACGACGACATCTGAAGCATCAGACTCACCTACTTCAGTAACACACTGATGCTTGTTGTTGAGCCAGACCATGACGGTTCTGTCGTCAAGGCTATTTAGTACTCTTTGTGTAATAGGTGTGCAGCATAATAATATGCGTAATCAATAGGTAATCGATGGACAATCAAGAGGTAATCGATGAGTAATCAATAGCTACAATGAATAATCAATGACATCGATGAGTAATCGATGTCATCGATAGGTATTCGATAGGCCACAAAATTCCTGGTCATCGATTAGCCATCGATTACTCATTGATCATCGCCAATAATCAATGACTAATCAGTTGATTACTCATTGATAATCCATCGATTACTTATTGATGTCACTGATCATTGATTTCAGAATTATGACTCGCGCGAGAGTATTTGTGCGCGTTTGGTGCCAGTTGCAGCTAATCGATTTTAATTCAGTCTAACTGGCTCATTGCGCTGCTTATGTCTGTCGTGATTGGCCAATAAAAATATCTTTATTCACATATTCAATTATTACTGTTAATACAACATGTTACAAAAATACGACCTGCTCGGCAAAAAACAAACATAAAAATAATAAAAATAAAGGAAATTGGTTAATGACAGTCCCACCCGAAAATAGAATGACTAATGGCGTTGGTTTGAATTTCTTTAAATAGATAACACAGTTTTGTCAAAGTAGATGGCGATTAGCGCCTCCTTTGGCTGAGGAATTGAGGAAGAGGAACACGCGAGCATGCTCGACTGCTTGCCTCGCGTGGCTTATTAATGCCGCGACTTACCATGAAGGAGGAATTGTCTGACCCGTGTGATCGTTTAGCATCCTGTATAGTGTCTCTCACTTAAGGATTAATAAATATGTATGTACGTTATGTATTAAGGGGTGTACTTCCACAGGATAACCAAGGGTTATTCAATGTATGGTCATTACGGCGGTAACACACAAAAACTCGTATTGCTCTTCGTTGTAGAATCTGAGTATGGCTTTCATGGTCATCTGATAGTTACAGAAGAGACAAAAAGATATTAGGTCAGTAAATGAACAGATAGCTGAAGTTTGAGATTAAGCAAAGTAAGAAAAACTTACGTTCTTGGTGTAAAATGTTTCTTTTGACAAGAAACGGGAAATTTAGAAAACAAAAAGTTTCGAAAAAATCTCCCTCTGTTTCTTTTTAAGTGTACTGTATACGAGTGGTTGCGCTCCAGGCGTCGCTTTCACTGAAAAAGGCTAAAGGTAATACCGAATGAGCATGATTTTAGTTTCTCAAGAGCCATGGAGTCACAGGCCCCTGATTTAAATTTCTCAATTGACTAGTACGGTTTGATTTGTCTGTCCGTTACAATGAATTCTATTTTTTAATTTACGCGGCGTTTTTAATTGCTGTTAAAATGAGCAAATCAGAAAGACAGTTTTGTGAAACCGCGTTTGGAAATTAAAAATCCACGCTACAAACGAATTCTACTGTACTCTCTGTCTATGCTACTCACGACAATGTTAGTCGGTTTGTGTGGCGTGGTTTTTCTACTTGTTATGGGTCTTGAATTAAAGGAGCTACGTCACGATCTTTGGATTTTGAAAAGTTCAACCCCATTATTTCAATAAGGTCATTTTTAATCCGTTTCAGTCTTCTCAATCCTTCACCATCCTCACCATAATTGCAGTTATTCTTGTCTCTTTGGTGCTCATCTTTCCTGAAAAATTGAATGACTCAAAATACCGTGACCGAGCTCCTTTTAAATTCCATGCAGCTACTGCGGTGCCAATTATGAGTTGTTACCGATACAATTTTAGCGAAATTAAGCAACGACGACAGCAACGGCAACGAGAACGCCACAAAATAATAGTTTTAATCTAAAGAGAAAACCAGTGGCACCGCACATTGGCAGCTTACATTTTGATACATTTCTTTTCCGTTGACTGCAAAAGAACAGGAAGCTTACACACCGCTTTGCAGCCAATCTCTGCATGGAGACACTGAGAACAATGGTCAAACGGAACAAATTGATGCCGGTGGACGAAGAAAAGAAGCTAATGAGAGAAGTACTGTTTACTTCAATCAGGATGACGGCGATGATGTAGCGTGAAAACCACGTATTAGAACTTAATTAACGATGACGTGAATTTATATTTTCAAATGACGTTTGTTTTGCTGTTACCGTCGTCCGAGATGACATTCCAGGTTAGCAGGCTAGGAATGAAATAGCGATAGAAGATTTACCTGAAATCCAGGGGGGAATGCGTTCATTACAGCTGCATATTTGAACACGAACTTTTCTAGGAGAGGGCAAAACAGTGATGAAAAAACGAAAATTGTGCAACCCCCCGGCCTAAAAAACAACAACAACAACAACAACAACAACAACAAAAAAACATAAACTCCCCGACTTTTACCATGACAGCAAAGAAAACAGTGGAAAGCATTTACCAAGATGGCGATCCATGTTCCCTAAGAAAAGAAATTCGCTCGTTGCAATAACCGAAATTAGCCGTGAAAACTGATGCATAATTATTTCAGTATTCCTAGACGTTGTGTCTATTGGGTAGACACTAAAGTTTCAATATAAGGAGTCTTGCAAGCCGTCGAGAGTATCGACATGCGTTGATTAAAAGAAAGGACCATACGCCGCCCTCATGATATGATTACAATCTTCCCTTAGAAACTGACGGAAAATCAAGCCTTAGCCATAGTTTGAAAAGCTAGTGTAGTATAAAGGAGGTGAAAGGTATTACTCCCCCGTGGGCCTTCTTGAATCTACTGATATTTTGATTGGTGTACTTACCTCCTTTAGGTATGTTGCAAAGTTTTGCGAATTCATTCTGGTGACACAGTTCATCTCTACCTCTTGCCAGGATCCGGCCGTCCGACACAGATACAAGTTTATATTGCGATGTTGCGGCAAATACGTCTACGGCTGTTAGAGGGAATCACAAAAATGCCACTAAATTGAAGACTGATGCGATGTACTAAGGCGTGGCTAAGCTGCTTGTTTCAAAACGTCAAACTAATAAATAAAGTTTTAAGAAAGTACACGATGCTTTTAACCGGGTAAAACTTGTTTCGGATGAAACTTCATCCATCGTCAGTTGCTGATATCAAATAAGTTTGAATACAACAATTACAACTACAATTGATAAGCTTCAGAAAGTGTGATGAAAGAACTGGCGATAGATGGATGAGTTTCATCCAGAACCCGTTTTGTCGGTTTAAAAGTATCGTTTGATTTCTTTGATTTTAGTTATTAGTCAAACTAATAACTAAAGTTTTAATTAAGAAGGCACTCGATGCTGTTAACCCGGTAAAAGTTAGTGTCTCGGATGAAACTTCATTCATCGTCAGTTGCAGATATGAAATTGGTTTGAATACGACAATTACAACTACAATTGATAAGCTTCAGAAAGTGTGATGAAACAACTGACGATGGATGGCCGAGTTTCATCCAAAACCTGTTTTGCCGGTTTTGAAAAACATCGTTTGGTTTCTCTGAAGTATTATGTCGTCTAATAATGCTAAACAATTTTGGTAACCTTTTTATACCATTGTCGTGTTAACTCGGTGGTCAAGTGGGAAGGAGCGTTACGAGACGAAAAAGCCGCACATTGAGGGTAATAATCCCTGGCATGAATGCAAACATTGGTGGAGACTAATGAACAGACACTGTTGGCTCATGATATGAAAAAGACTGTAACTTGATACTTCTGATCGCATGAGAGAAAAATGTTAAATCCAAGGTTGGAATTCTTCGAATTTTCCATCGTTGTAGAAAATTGCTATCGTATAGCCAGGAGTAGATTGTCAATAAACTATGACTTTCAAACCGATTACAATCTCCTTTGCCCCTTTTGAGTATTTATTACAACCTGGGTGATGTTGATCTTACAAGTATCGAGCCTTGCAACTGCACAACATGCCATTTATGTCTTATTTTCTCCTTTGCTTTCTTTCTGTTATTTGTCTACTCAATGATGTTGCGGCATATCTTTAAAAATCAAATAAGTATGGAACATGTCCCTTATGATTGCCGAGAAAAATCATAAGGGTTAAGCTCTGAAATATTTGTAAAGAAAAGCCAAAAAATTCAAATTATTGAAGGGCAAAGCTTCGTGTAGCTTCCACGACTAACTGTTTTTAGTTAATGACCAAACAAACTTTACGACACCCCCAGCCAGTCCCCAAAAAAGAAGGCATCTTTCAGCTTAGGAAAACTTCAAGCTTCAACAACACAACGCTCTTTTATCTGAATTTAACTTGGTAAAGTTGAGTAAATCACAAGGAACACATCACTTTAAAGAACTCATGAACCCTTGCAGCTATTTTGCAATTTCTGTTTCACGTGACACATTTCGACCAATCACAAGGACGACAGCATATTAACAAATTGGACTGGTAGTAAGGAGCCAATCGGAGCACGTGCTTGTTAATGTCACTTTGTTACCTTACCAGGGGTGAACGTAACGATAATATTATATGGTTTTCCAGAAGGAATAAATGGCCATGGCTTCAGTTTGATCTCTGTAGTCTTGTCCTGATGAGGACCTGTGAAGATGTTATGTAATTGTCAAAATTTACTCGACTGATGCAGATGGGTGACCAGTGCAGGAAGGACACATTTGTACCGCTCCTTTATCTTCAAGAAGATTTGTGCAACGGCATTGCAACTAGTAGAAGTGGGTAGTAAGGTTAAAAAGTCTGT
>JAEMWC010000479.1:45000-87500 GCA_016490735.1 Pachyseris speciosa
ACTCATTGAAATTATCACTTCTCATTGTGTCTTTTATGGTATTGAGTAGATGTTGATAGCTTTGATAAGCATATGTACAATTTTGGATTTTAAGATCGAGGTTTTTATGCTTCATCCACCCTTGTATCAAAAGTGCTGCTGTACTGATGGCTACCAAACTAACACCACCAGTTGCTATGCTTGTGGCGAGGCCTCCGGTTGCAAAGATGATAGACAATGAGTTCCCCAGTAATTTCCATTTTTTGAATTGTTTCACCGCCTGTTTGTGAGCCCAACACTTTCTGTGATATGTGTGGTAATAGGATTTTAATTCATTAATCTGGTCTTCTGTTAATTCACCTGAAATATGGTTCCAGCTGAATATGCTTTTTCGCTCTTTCATATATATTGTTTATATAATGATTCTTTTGACAATGCAATATAACAAACCAGATGTCTGGCCGCATAATGGAGATCCTTTTCTTCTCTTTGATGTGAACAAAGAACGTGTCGCATAACAATATCCACGGTCTAATGAATAACTGCTATAGAATCTTCCATATGCATCATGAAGTATACCATGTGATTGCAATGTATCAATCCAACCAAGTGTAGATTCCAAGAAGCATGTCAGACAACCACTACCCGGTCCAATGAGTCCAATGTCCTTGTGAGTTTCTATGATGCTATTGATTTGGATAAATTCATTGAAGTGCTTGTGATACAGATATTGGTAAATCAAAGATGATTTCAAAATAGAGTCATCAATATCAGGATACTGTTTTTTTGTCTCTCTGAAAAAGAATTTAACATATTTAACCACCTCTTTTATCATATATATTAATTAGACAATATTGTATCTCTGCATAAGAACATGATGATGGTCCAAGATTGTTTTTTCATCAAGCATGAAATCCAAATATACACAGAAGAAACTGATACAACCATCTAATGGTGCAATTGAACTGGGATTCAAATCACCAAAAGTCATCTGAGTGCTACTGGTTCTGTTAGCAGATGTAAAACTTCCAATATGTTTTTTGTTCCAATAGATTTTACTTTTTTCTGTTTTTGGAGAAGATGAATTATCCCAATGAACAGATAAACAATGCCAAACATTAATTTGACCTAAATCATTTACTGAATAATCTGCTATTTTTCTGAAATTTTGTATAGATGCTGCTGGACCAAAATATACGCAATTTGATTGATCAACACCACTTATAACTAAATTTGAACCATTGTAATAGCTGACAAACTTATCATAACCTCCATTATCATGACCAAAAAGCCCATTTTTCCATGGATTTCCACCTGTATTTGAATTTAATTTATAAACAATGAAGATATTAACAACATCATTATTTAAATTGATTTGACTTATCATTCTCTGTGATCCATTAAAGTCTAAATAATAACGACCATTATGTTTATTAGCTTTGGTACAAACAGTGGGTCTTATGTTTAAAGTTGATTGTGTTGCATTATTTTCTTCATTCGAGAGATCGTACAATGTTTCAACTTTTCTGTCTGCATTCATATCTAAAAAATTATTATTCGCTCTGTCGATTTGATAAGTACATTTAGAGTATAATCTGATGAATTCAGAAACCCATAAATCCAAAAAACTATCTCTGACAATATCTGAAACTTGTGATTTGATTACAACATGATCAGAATCATTGCCTGCTTTTACATTAGTCAAATGTTTGTTTCCTAGATCATAGTGACCATCTTGTGTTAATGTAAATCCATCACCTTTATCACCTTTGGGGCCAACAGAACCTGAAACACCTTGTGGACCCTGTGGGCCTTGTGGGCCAACTGGACCTTGTGGTCCTTGCGGACTTTGTGGACCCTGCGGACCAACTGGACCTTGCGGACCTTGCGGACCTTGTGGACCTCTTTCACCAGTTCCTATATTGTCTGGAGTTGGTAAATCATTAAATAATCCCATATAATATTATTTTAGATTAATTCATAATTACTTCAAGTGTGAATGTTGTATCAAATGTGAATAGTCAATTATAAAATAGCCTCTCGATAATGATTTATTGATGTTGACCGTTGTGATGTTTCTACTTAAAGAAGATTGTCTGTGTTCATAAATAGTTGCTGGTAATGGCAAAGGCCCACCACCTTCAGCTTTTGTCTTGAAATAAAATATTCCGGGGCTGTTCCTTGTATAATATACATATTCTTAATATAAAAGTTATTGTTATGAATAACTAAAAATTCAGCGCCATTAATTAATACAGGCTTCAAAGCATTCTTATTATGTCCTTGTTTGGCTTTAACAAAGCAATTTAAATATTGTATTTGACCAATTATATTATTCCCATTCAAATTTAGATCACCTCCTAATTTCGGCCTGTAAAGAGCAAATCCACCCAAATCGAAAGCCGTTTCCATAATTACACCTGTAACGCTTGAACGAAATAGATTTAAAGCACCATTATGAATTCTATAGCCATTCAGATTTAAATCACCACCAAGTTTAAACTCTTTTATTAAATAGCTGTTCATATTAATATTATTTAGCATTGTCAATTCACCATTTTCACCATCAAATAAGTTTGTTGAATTATTAATCAAAGCATGTCCATTCAAATCTAAATCAGTTTGTAATTGCATTTTTTCATTCACGATTTTATAAGCTTCTGCGAAGTCGTAAACACTTGATGGAACGTCTACAGCTTCAAAATCAATACCATATGCAACACAATGAACTTTGTACTTATTTGGATAAGTTGGGTTAGCATTAATATGTATTGTACAATATAAATATTCAGGTGGTGAACTTACTGAAGGTTTTTCAATCCATAATAAATATCTCGAATGATCTTCATTTCTGTTATCAAATTTTCTCCCTACAGTTTTATGAATTGTAATTCCACCAGTTGCGCTGAATGTTACACTACTAAGATTCATTCCTTCATAATCAGGAAATAGCCATTCAAGAATGAAAGTGTATTTTCCATCTTTTATTGTGTACATATTAAAACCAATTCTAGCTCTGTAAATATGATTAGCTTCTTTATTCAAGTCTACATCAATGACCTTTTTTGAAATCAAATGTGGTGACCGAGGTAAATTGACATATCCATTAACTGTCAAGCCATATTCAGTGCTAATTTCATCGATATCATTCATCAAATATTTGAAAGCATTCTTTGGATGAGAAGCAGATGAAATATGACTTTTTTCTAATTGATCTAAATTTACGGCATCAGTTTTATTTGTTCCTTCTTTTAAGTCAATGATTTTATGCCCTCCAAGTTTTAAGTCTGCAGCCATCGCATTTGTTCCATTCAATAATAAAGTGTTTGCTCTGATGGTTTGTGAAGCTCGATTTAAAACTCTAAAGTTCACTGCATCAGTTTCATTCACCACGTCCGCTAAATTCGTCACTCTATTTCCACCCATCGACAAATTTCCATACATCGCAGTCGAACCGTCTCGTCGAAGAAAATACTCGTCGGCATACCTTTTTGTCGCCGCATCATCTAAATTTATGGGTGGAGCAAGATCAGTAATGGCATTGTTGTTCATATTTAGATTTTGTTGTGCAATCGTATCGAGTTTGGTTTGCAACCTCTGGTCCACATAACTTTTGTTTACAGCGTCTTGTGGGTTTGAGGGGTTATCCTGCAGGTTGAGGATTTTGTTTAATTTCATGTCAACATTACTACCAAACGCAACATGACCGTTTTCAATTTCATAAGCTGGGTCATGGACAAAGTAAGACAAGTTGGTATGAAAGCCATAAGCTCCATAAACAATGATATGTGTTTTGGTGTTAGACGCAGGAGCAGTGCTGGAAAGTTCCACCTGTATTGCCGCTTGCCCACCACTGGTTTTTTCGATTCGGAAAAGCTTCTTCATATAACCATCAACGTGTGGAGTTTGGGGAAAAGGTTTTTGAAATGGCTGTCCCGCATCTCGTATATTTACAGTTGGAATGAATAAATCAATTGTTGCATTTTGAGGGTTGGAGGGTGAGAAAAACTCAGTAACAAATGTGTACCGTCCATTTCTTAAAGATGTCACATTAAAACGAATTTTGATGTAAAGTTACCACTTCGTTTGATGAAAAAAGACAATGACGACTTGTTTATGTGATAAGGTGATCTGTCAAAATTCTCAATTTGAAGGTTTTCCACACCACTGACTGCAGAAGACTTGGATATGTCTTTTAACAGAAAAGCGAATGGGTTGCGTTGAGTACCAGATGCTGAAAGAACAAGGTCATCAACATACTTTTTGTTGGCAGAATCTTTATCAGAGTTTGGAGATCCAACATTTGTTATTTTATTGTCACCCATGTCAAGATCACCAGTCATTGCAACACTTCCATCTTTTTTAAGAAATGGTGAAACATCAATGCCAGCAATTCCAGCAATTTCAGTATCAACATACCCCTTTGTGGCTGTATCATTGTTTGCAGTTGGTGTTGATACATTAGTCAATTTGTTACCTCCAAGATTCAAATCAGAAGTCATCGCAACGCTTCCATTTAGTTTCAAAAAATTATTGTTCACATAGTTTCTATTTACAGCTGAATAACCAAATCTTGGGTTATCTGGTATGCCAAATAGATCATTTCTATTCATGCTGACAGGTGCATAAATTACACCACCAGTGTTTTTATTAAGGAAATCAGCTGTTTTATTATCAACGTAAGATTTTTTACAGCGTCTTGTGGGTTTGAGGAATTATGCAGGTTGATGATTTATTATTTTTCATGTCAATTTTACCATCGAATGCAACATTACCATTTTCAATTTCAAAAACAGGATCGTGAATATGTGATAAAATGATATTTGAAAATCCGTAAACACCATAAACTATAACATAATGTTTTTTATTATTTTGTAAATATGGTGAAATCAACAATAACTCCATTGATGTTTGACCATTACTTGTTTTTTCAAGGAAGAATATTCTTTTGAGATAAGCCTCTACAATATGAGTCTCTGGAAATGCTCTTTTTATCGAATCTTTTATTTCAACTAAATTGGATGACAAATTATCATCATCAACTGTTGCATTATTTGGATTACCGTTTGTATAAAACTCAACAGCAAAAGTGTATCTTGAAACTTCCAATTGTGACAAATCAAAACGAAGAACAGTTGTCTGGCCAGCAGTAGGAATAACAAAAGACAAGGCTTTTTTATTTATTAAGTAAGGGCTTTTATTAAAATCTTCCAATTTGAGATCATTTGCATTTCTAAGAATAGTTGTTTTTGATATATCTTCAAGAAGAAATTTAAATGGATTAACACGTGTTCCTTCAATTGATAAAACAGCATCGTTGACGTATCTCATATTAACAGCATCTTTGTTTGAATTTGGTTCTCCAACATTAGTCAAGCGTTTATTTTCAAGATCATAGTTACCATCTTGTGTTAATTTGAATCCATAACCCTTATCACCTTTATCACCTTTTGGACCAGCAGGACCAATTGGACCTCTATCACCTTTATTACCTTTTGGACCAGCAGGACCTCTATCACCTTTTGGACCTATTTCACCAGTTCCTATATTGTCTGGAGTTGGTAAATCATTAAATAAATCATTAAATAATCCCATATAATATTAGATTAGATAACACCGTAAAAATTTCTCTTCACTGTTTTCATTGGTTTGTCAACATAACAGAAGGAATATGGTTTTTTGTTGCTTCAATATACTTCTGCTTATCGATTGCTAGTTCTTGGGAGATACAGTTTCTCTCTCTTGTGGATGGGAAATCATAAAGACAGAAATGGCTACAATTAAGTCTAACAGATTTTGGGCAACCGTAAAATGACTGTTTAGGTACAGCACTGAACAATTTTTATGGCGACCCTGAATGAAATAGCTTATGATTTGATCTTGTTTTTTATCAGTCACGAAATCATCAAATACAACCAGTCGCTGTAAATCAGTGTCTTTGATTTGTTCAACAGGAAGTATTTCATCTTGACTGCATACTAAAACAGGATAACCAACCTCTTTGCTTATTCCATCCATCACATGCTGTAAATATTGATATTTGTCTTGATCCAAGTTTTTGGCGTATAGATGTATTTGATCATAATAGACCAAAGGTTCCATAATCAGATGCAAGAACAAGGTTGTCTTTCCAGATCCAGAATTTCCAGCCAATAACATTCTGAATGTATCTTTTGGCATATATGGATACAACTGTCTGAATGAATTATTTGAATTCTGAACGATATCATAATTTGGAATTTCCATATGTTAATAGTTTAGATTAGTCTAACACAATTGTATATGGATATAGAACGTATGAAAAGGCTTCTTAAAAGTGGAATTGAAGCTGGAAATAGGACTAGAGAAGTTCGTGAGGTTATCAAGACTTATGAAAACGCAAAACAGGATGCATATGATACAACATCAGAATTACTAAAACCCTCTATTGATGTCCAGAAGAGTGTGAAAGAAAGTGTTGACAAAAAACAGGATAAAGTCATTGAACAGTTGAAAGAAAACCAGCAGGATTTGAAACGAGGACTTGATGATGTTATAGAATCTAATCTTAGAGCAATTACAATGGGAACGGAACTTCCTTTAGCCATTGAAGCACCTAAAAAATGAGGATGAGGATAGGAAACCCAACATTTTAAATATCGATAACTATTTCAATAAAGATGACAGAATTATATTGAAAAATAACAAGCTTTTGAAACCATCCGATTTAACTCAAGTCACCCCACAAAAACTTCTTGAAGAAAAGGATAAAGCTGCAAAAATTGCCCAAGATCTAGGAAGAAGAAAAAAAATCAATTAGTGTAGAAGAAAATGAATCTCATAAAAGAGAATTACAAGCTTTGAAGAAATACAGAGAAACGATTGCAGATGTATTAGCTTCTTACAAATACAAAAAGGCAAGGAATGAGAAAAAGAAAACAAATGGAGCAGGTGTTTTTCATTATAATAATATTGGTGACTTGCTTTCACGTTTACAGTTACTTGGTGGGTCTATTTTTGCTGGTAATAACAGTGCTGGTGTCAGAAATGAGTTTGTAAAGATATTGCATACCTTAAGCAGACTGGGTATTGTTGGAAACGAGGAGCTTAATAAAATAATGATGAAATATCTAATGTAAAAGTATATGACAGAAATTTCATTACGATTCAACAGTAAAAACAGAGACAAAATTGGTGTTAGTAAGAGTCATGATTTTGAAAAAAGATTCAATACACCTATCAAATTAACGAATGATTTGAAATATGAAATGGCTGTGAATGTTATCAATATGACATACAGTTGGTACAACATCAGAGAATTTTAGGGAATAATCAAATGAAATATAGCCATGACAAAGGTGCAAACTGGGAAACAATAACATTCGTTGACGGGATGTATTCATACGATCATATCAATAGTTACATTCATGAGTATATGAGTAAAAATAGCCATGTACTGAATCCATCTGAAACAGACAAATCAAAATTCAAGTATGGTATTAACATGTATTTCGTTTTGTCAACATACCGCATTTTGATTGAACTTGATGAAAACTATCGAGTGGATCTGAGAAATCTTGATTTCAGAAAACTTATCGGTTTCGATTCAAAATTAGTTTCAGCAACAGAATATGGAGCAAATCTACCTGATATTACAAGAGGAGTGGATGAAATTTATATCAATTGTGATAATGTGATAGATAGCATTGTTGATGGCAATAGTACAAATACAATCGCTGTTATTCCAGTCACAGATCTCGTCAGAAGTTTACCTTTCACTTACAAACCTCGTTTTCTTTCATGGAATCCTATCTCAACACACACAATCAGCTCAATACGTTTTTATGTCACTGATTCTTCCGGAGCACCAATTGATTTGAATGGGATAGATTGGTATATTGAGTTATTCTTGAGAGGGACAGAATTATAAAACCTAATAGTATATGAGGAGATTTGAATACGTGGAATATGAAAAATATCACACAAAACAGGGTAAAGGAATAGTGAGTGATGCTGTCAAAACAGCTGTAAAAAAGCAGCTACAACAATTGGTGAACATGTTGGCAAAAAAGGTGGTGACAAAATAATAGAACTTTTAAGTAAGAAAAAGAGAAAAAGTGGAACTGAGAGTGAGATTAAGACTGGGGGTGAGATCAAAAGAAAGAGAGGTAGACCTCGAAAAATTAAGTAACTTTTATCTAACACAATAATATATGTCAAACTATCGTGATTCTAAATATATCGAACGATATGAAGATGTTGTCTTTGAGCTTGAGACAGCACTTAATACTGTAGTTGCAAACAATGCTCATCAGAGGAAAACAGGTTACCGATTTGTTGTTGATAACAGTGGAGAGACAACACCATTTGATTGGTATAATGCCCGTTTTGAAATTGATTTTATTGTTAGAAAGCTTGCAAATGGAAACGCAATAGCTGCAAATGATCAAAACGGTATTGTGAATTCAGTATATTCTCTCATTAACACTTTGAATGTGAAGGTGAATGTATCGATGTTTATGAGTGTAGAGATGCTAACCAAGCTACAAATATTAAGTCATTACTTGAATATTCGCGGGGTTATGCTGCAAGTCAGGGAACCAATGAGTTCTTCTATCTTGACACAAACAGAAATGCTGATGACAGAGCAGCTGAAGATAATACTCGCAACGCAGGTTTCACAGCTAGGAAAGCACTATTGATCGGTAATAATGGAAAAGTTTATGCAGAAGCATCATTGAACAGATACGGGTTTTTCAAGAGCCTTTATGGTGAAATCCTACCCAATTCAAAAGTCGAGCTCAATATAACAGTTGAGAGTGATGCAAATGTAATTTGGCAGGCTGCCGATGATTGTCGTGTGGTGATAACCAGATTCCAGCTGATTGTTCCAAGAATTATTTTCAATTCTGCGGGGAAGTCTCTGTACATGGGCACTTATCTTGACACCAGGAAATGGACTTACATGAGAGAGATGGTTGAGAGAGGCAATTCAACAAGACAACAGACTGCCAATTTCCGTATTTCAACAGGAATAAACAAACCAAGGCATGTATTTGTTTTCATCATCAATGATGCTAATGATGCATCTCAGACAGCTAATAAATTCTTATATAACACATTCTCTGTTGCAAATAACCGGACTTTGACTAATTGCTATCTAGAGGTTGGAAATGGAAACGATTATCCAGAGGTTCATTACAAACCATCAACAGAGCCCACAAGGGTATTCAGAGACGTTTTAAATTATGTTCGTGTTGTGAATGAATTCAATGAAAACACCCTTCTCACAAGAGAAAACTTTGGCACAATATTCCCATTCATTTATTTTGATTTGACGAAACAGAAACAGGATATAAAAGATGGGATGACAAAACTGACTTTCAAATACACTTTGAGTGGGGCAACAAATGCTGATTACAGTGTGTATGCACTTGTGCTGTATGAACAGGATGTTGAGATGAGAAAGACTGATGGAAAGTTGATTCTGAGATCTATGTAAATGGAATAATTAAATAATTAAATAAATTAATTAAATTAAATAATTAAATTAAATAATTAAATAATTAAATAATTAAATTAAATCATTATTTATATTAAATACAATTTAGTATAAACATATATTATATGACTACTTATCATCCTCATGGAGTGACACTGTCACAAGGTCAGAAAGAAAAGCTGGCAAAAGCTATTAAATCAAATTCAGCGGTAACATTGAGGCTGACTCATGATGAATTATCTGGCGGTGATCAACTTATGTTGACAAAAAGACAAATCAACAAACTAATGAAATCAAAAAGATTGGGAAAAGGTTCTGATATCAATATATCAAAAAGTCAAATCAGAAAGGCGGTTGTACATGGAGGTTCTCTTTGGTCAAGTCTTTTTTCACTTGGAACAAGACTATTACCATATGCAGGTAAGGCAGTAGCTAAAGCGGCTCCAGCATTGGCCACAGGTGCTCTTTCTTCATTAGCAAGTCTCGGCATTGATAAACTATTTGGAAAGAAACAAAAAGGAGGATTCATTATTCCCAATGAAAACTTGCCCCAACTATTGAATTTTGGAAATTTATTGAATGTGAGACAAATGGCTGATCTTGTAAATGCAATGCAGTCTGGTGGACAACTTGCTATCAAACCAACAAAAACTCAGTCTGGTGGGTTTCTTGGAACACTTTTAGCAAGTATTGGAATTCCTCTACTTATGAAAGCCTTGACTGGAAAGGGTTTGCATGTTGAACACAGCCGTTCTAGACGGTCATTACCAGTTCATGTTCCAGATCACATTGCAGTTAATAAAAATAAAAGTGGTGGGAAACATGTTATGATTCCATGGCAATCACCCCAGTTTTTGGTACATGGGATAACCCAATCGGTTATGGAATGAAAAAAAAAAGACCAAAAAGGGAAAAGGGCTTCTACTGGGAAAAGACAGTCCATTCAATTCAATCCCCATACTAGGAACCATTTTGTAAACAAACCCTTATCCAACTTTGATTTAATCAATTGGGTGAAACAACTTGGAATAAAACATTTTAGAGGAGTATTTTCAAGAGACAATCTTCCCAGACAAATAAAAAACAATGAATGTGGGATAGTCAATCTTGATTCCAAAATTGGACCAGGTACACATTGGGTATGTTACCGGAATTTCAAAAATGATAAATACTGTGAATACTTTGACTCTTTCGGTTTAATGATGCCAACAGAAGTTCAAATATATATGTTGACAAGTGGTAAACAACTTGAATACTCTGGTGATGAGATACAAGAAAGGGATTCAGTCTTGTGTGGATATTGGTGTTTGTACTATCTTCTCGAGAGACAAAAAGGCAGATCTATTCTGGATACAATACACAACTCCAAATTCAGTTCAACAGATACGAGTGTCAATCACAGATTCATCATAGACTACTTTAAAAATATCTAACTTAATGGTATAATGGTAAAATCATATTGTGTAAAACAGAAGAAAATCACTGAATGTGTGCCAGGAAGTGAAAGATATCAAAAGACAAAAAATGGTCGAACTATGATGAAATGCACTTGTGCTGAATGTGGAATAACAAAGACTAAATTCGTCAAGAGACTGGGAAACGGATTGGCCCGTCTGAAGGGGCGGGCATACTAGATTCAGCCGCAGATATGGCACTAACAGGATTCTTAGAACATGGAGTCCCTTATTTAGCAAAGAAAGGTGTAGAAATGGGAAGATATTATGCATCAGAAGCAATGAGAAATCCAAAGCTGCAAAAGAAATTAATTGACAAAGGACTTTCCCTCGCAAAGCCTGCAATCACAAAGGTTGGGTCAGAAGCTTTAAAACAACTCTCAACAAAAGTGAGACCAAATATTCGTTACAAAACAGATATCAAGGGATTGGATTACGGTGGAGCTATTGATATCCACAAATTAATTGGCAAGATTCCTAAACCCAAAGCTGGATGGACACCGAGCAAGTATAAGTATATGGGACCTTACAATCCGTTAAATGAACAACTGGAATATGATCCAAATACTGGAGAAGTGTTAAAGTGGAAAGTACAGCCTTACAATAAAGTGGATGAAATAGCAGCTTACCACGATATTTGTTATGATATGGGAAAGAATAAAGGTGATTGTGATAGAACAATGATCAATTCTCTTGATGCCATTCCTTATGGTGAGATGCCAAAATGGGGTCAAACAGCCAGATTCTTAATCGACAAAAAACAGAAATTAGGTCTTGGTGTTCCAAAAAACGGAAAAAGCCGTCGAGTGAAGAAAACTGGCAAGAAAAACTAGCAGATGAATTACATGCACCCATAAAACGAAATTTCACTCGGCGGCGTGTGATTGTAAATAAAATTGATGAAATATGGGCAAGTGATCTAGTTGAAATGCAACAGTTCAGTAAATGGAATAAAGGTTATCGATATCTTCTTATGGTTATTGATGTCTTCAGCAAATATGGTTGGATTGTCCCATTGAAGGATAAGAAAGGTGAATCTGTCACTGAAGCATTCAAAACAATATTCAAGGAAGGCAGAAAACCACAGTATTTATGGGTCGACAAGGGAAAAGAGTTTTACAACAAACATGTGAAAGACCTATTAGAGAAACATAGTGTACAGATGTACTCAACTGAGTAGTTGAAAGATGGAATAGGACAATTAAATCCAAAATGTGGAAGCAGTTCACTGTTCAAGGTAATACACAGTATTTAGACATGTTACCAAAATTAGTGAAACAGTATAATAATACCAAACATTCAAGCATAAAGATGACACCTACAGAGGCTTCAAAGAAAAAGAATGAAGGAACTGTTTACTTTAATCTATATGGTGATATGGAGCCATTAAAACAGAAACCAAAATTTAAAATAGGTGATAAGGTCCGAATATCTAAGTATAAACGGAATGTGTTCGACAAGGGCTATACACCAAATTGGACTGAGGAAGTGTTCACAGTTGATAAGATTCAATACACTAATCCAATAACATACAAACTAAAAGATCTGAAAGGTGAAGATATTGAAGGGAGTTTTTATGAACCTGAATTATTAAAAGCCAGACAGGATGTTTTCCGTATCGATAAAGTCATTCGCAGAGACTATAAGAAAAAACAAGCTTTGGTGAAGTGGAAGGGTTATAGTGATGACTTTAACAGTTGGATACCATTTAGGGATTTAAAAGAAATATTATAAAGAGAAAATTATCTAACATATATATAGAAGAAACTTCAGTGTATATACTGTTATTTGCTATTATATGTAGCCAAGAATATTATTATTCCTGACTATATTTAAACGCAGGTCGAAAATCAATTAAAAATAAAAAATAAATTATTATAATATATGAAAATAATATAATTTCAATTAAAAATGAATATGATCTACATAGCAGTGTTGTATCATTTATCAGAAGGAAATATGAAGACGCATTAATGATCGCAGGACTAGGTGAGAATCAAATGACTCCGGGGATAAGAATCAGAAGTTATAACAAAGGATATATGGCCGGTCAGTGTGATTTGATGTTATTGAATCCAACTGAAAAATACAATGCTCTATGCCTGGAATTCAAAAGCCCTACTGGTATCTTCATTGTGACCAATAATCAACTCAAAATGAAGGCAATGTATGAGAAAAACGAATGTAAATACACCATGAGCAATTGTTTCGAAGATTTGATCCACGAAATAACCAAACATATGGAGGAACATAGAAACTACATAAGGGGATAATCACTTACACTTCTTATTGTGATATTGTTTGTCACCGTTTTTCATCAACTTATCACACCTAGGACATTTGTACTCTTTATTACACCATTTTTTCATTGACAATGCGCGATGACTCTTTTTGTCCTCATCAGGAACTCTATTTTTACGTTTGTTAGCTGATTTAAAATGATTAGCTGGTAAATCCTCTTTTTCAACATACTCGAATTTATATGAATAACCATCTTTCTTTGATTTACCTGATTTGTAATTATTGTTACCTTCACAAACCATTTTAACAATAAAACTATACACATCAATATGTTGTTGAACTGCATACATACTATTGAAGTATAAAACCTCATTTGTTGAAATATTAGTTGCTTTCACACATCTTGGATTTTTTCGGATTTTATTGAATGAATAATCCCGACTTTTTGCTGATTTCTTGACATTTTCACTTTGTGTTAACAGCTGTAGATTACACAAACGGTTGTCATCTTTTGTATCATTGATATGGTCGATTACTTTATCCTTTGGAATGATACCATTATGACACTCCCATACAAATCTGTGGACGTAATAATATTTTCGACCATTTTGACCGTGTTTTCTCACATAACACATCACATATCCGGTGTAGTGAATGGTTCCCTTCATTGGAACTTTCTTGATGATATTTATAACATTTCCATCCTTATCAGCAGCATACAAATCGTACGTTGGATGAATGTTGTAAACGCAGTTATTGATTTCAATCTTACTCATATACTATAGTTTATATAATATATGTTTAAAACATTTTTTATATTATCATATTTAAAAGTATAAGAATTATTATCTAATTATAATATAATATGAATAAGAAAGATTTCAAAAAACTGAGCAAATCTCAGCTCATAGAAATGTTAATCAAAATGAATGAAAGGCTTGAAAAAGTAGAAAAGCAACAGAAATTGATGAAATCAGAAATTAAGAAACAAAAGAAACCAAAAGTAGTTATAGTTGATGATTATGAACCTCAAGACAGACCAGTTCCAGCACCCCGCAACAAAATAATTCTTCCACCAATGGAATTCAGGGACAAACCAACCCCAGCACCTCGCAAGAGTGTAAAGCAGATGGTTCAAGATTATGAAGACAACATAATTCCTCCACCAATAGAGTTCAGAGACAGACCTGTGCCAGCACCCAGAACTAAAAAGCCTGTGCCGGCTCCAACACCCAGAACAAAAATAGAGCAAACAGAGAAAGCTCTGAAAGGATACACAAAGTCTTTCGAAATTGATATAAAAAATGACAAAGACCCGCTAGAGCAACTACTAAACACAAGAATGGCAATCGAAACACACATTAAAAAATTGTTAAATGAAATGAAAGGACTGAAATTTGTTGAAACACTCAAGGTAACATTCGCAAAAATGACTGACGGAGCAATAGAATACAAAACCGCATATTTCAACAGTCAAGCTGAAACAATCATAAACAATCCAGAGATCAATGAATCATTACAAGTGTCAAAACAACAAATAATAAATAAGATTGCAGTTTGGGTTTCTGAGGGGTCTGGTTGGACAATCGAATCTGTTGATAGTCATTACCTCAATGTGGTGAAATATGAGCCGATTAGAGGTTTCTCTTACATAAAACTACCAGCAGAATTACAAAATAGTGCCAAAGGTTTAATTAACTTGAAAAATGAGGATAATGAATGCTTTCGGTGGCGTCACATCAGACACTTGAACCCACAAGAGAAATACCCACAGAGGATTAAAAAATCAGACAAACAATACATTGAAAAATTGGATTATACAGGGATTGAATTCCCAGTAACCACAAAGCAGTACAATAAAATAGAAAAGAAAAATGAGATCAACATCAATGTTTTCGGTTATGAGGATAAACAACCATATCCAATATATGTATCAAAAGAGAAATATGCAGACTGCTTGAATCTGCTTTTAATAACTGAAAATGAAAACAAGCATTATGTGCTAATCAAAGATTTCAATAAGTTTATGTACAATCAAACAAAGCACAAAGAAAGAAAACACTTTTGTACGCACTGTCTTCAATGCTTCAGCTCTGAAAGGGTTCTGAATGATCACAAGGACAACTGCATGCAAGTAAATGGCACACAGGCAATAAAAATGCCAAACAAAGATAACAACATACTGAAATTCAACAACTTTCATAAACAACAGCAGGTACCATTTGTGATCTATGCTGATTTTGAGGCCATCACTGAAAAAATACACGGTTGCCAACCCAATAATAACAAATCGTACACAGAGGCTTATCAGAAGCATACAGACTGTGGCTACGGCTATAAAGTTGTCTGTTGTTATGATAATAAAAATAGCAAACCTGTAACAGTTTATAGAGGTGAAAATGCAGTGTACAAATTCATGGAGGCTATGCTGGAAGAAGTTAAATATTGCAAGAAGGTTATGAAAAAGGAATTCAACAAACCACTCAGAATGACAAAGGATGATGAAGAGGAATTCCAAAAAGCCATAGAATGCCACATTTGCAATAAACAATACACTGATAAAGACATTCGAGTTCGAGATCATTGCCATATCACTGGTAAATACAGAGGCTCTGCCCATCAAGATTGTAATCTAAAGCTCAGAGTGAATGCAGAAGAAATAAAAATACCTGTTATATTCCATAATTTGAGAGGTTATGATAGTCATTTCATAATGCAAGAGATTGGAGCCATTGTTAAGAAACACACTTACACAAATAAGAAATGTGAAAAGTGTCAAATGGCAATCAATGCTATACCTAACAACATGGAGAAGTATATGGCTTTCATGCTTGGTAATCACCTAACATTTATTGATAGTTTCCAATTCATGAGCTCTAGTTTGGAAAAACTGGTCAGTAATCTACCAAAAGAGTCATTAAAATACACCTCCCAAGAATTCAAAGGTAAAAAGCTTGAGTTGATGGCACAAAAAGGAGTTTATCCATATGACTACATGGACAGTTTCGGTAAATTCAATGAAAAACTACCAACAAAAGAAAAATTTTATAGCATATTAAGTGATGAACACATCAGTGATGAAGACTATACACATGCCCAGAATGTGTGGAATACATTCTCTCTCAAAAATATGGGCGAGTATCATGATCTATATCTGAAATCTGACATCCTCCTTTTAGCTGATGTATTTGAAAACTTCAGAAAAACATGCCTTGAGTACTACAAACTGGACCCGTGTCACTATTTCACATCTCCAGGTTTATCTTGGGATGCCATGCTTAAAATGACTAACATAAAATTAGAATTGATGACAGACATTGATATGTTTCAATTCATTGAAAAGGGCCTGCGTGGTGGTATCAGTTATATAGCCAACAGATACGGAAAAGCAAACAATAAATACATGAAAGATTACAATGAGAAGGCGCCCTCGAAGTACATCATGTATCTAGATGCAAATAATTTGTATGGTTGGGCTATGAGTCAATATTTACCAACCGGTGGTTTCAAATGGTTGACAGAAAAGCGGATCAGCAAGTTAGACCTGGCTGTCTATAAAAAAAACAGCAACAAAGGTTTGATACTTGAAGTTGATTTAGAATACCCCCAAGAGTTACATGATCTTCACAATGACTATCCACTGGGACCGGAAAAGGTCAAAGTGACTGGGGGCATGCTATCCGATTATTGTAAAAACATCGCGAAGAAATATAAAATATCAACTGGTTTGGTACATAAACTGATACCAACATTAAGCAACAAAGAAAAATACGTGCTCCATTATAGGAACCTCCAATTATACACTGATCTCGGTTTGAAAATAACTAAAGTCCATCGAGTTCTAGAGTTCAATCAGTCCGCATGGCTCAGACAGTACATCGACTTCAACACTCAGAAAAGAACTGATGCTAAAAATGCCTTTGAAAAAGACTTTTTCAAGCTGATGAATAACAGTGTATTTGGAAAAACGATGGAAAACCTCAGAAAGCGAGTAGACGTCAGATTAGTCACCGATGAAAAGAAACTATTAAAAATGGCTGCTAAACCGACATATGTTAGCAGTAAAATCTTCAATGAAAATTTGGTAGCTGTTCATAAGATAAAAGAAACACTTACTTTAAACCGGCCAGCATATGTAGGAATGTGTATCCTTCATCTAAGCAAGACACTGATGTACGATTTCCATTACAACTACATTAAAGAGAAGTATGGAAACAAGGCGAAGCTGCTCTTCACAGACACAGACTCATTGACCTATGAAATTGACACCGGAGACGTCTATAGAAATTTCTGGAAGGATAAAAAAAAATTTGACAACAGCGACTACCCTGAAAGCTCACCGTATTTGAATAAGTCAAATAAAAAAGTAATTGGTAAATTCAAAGATGAGGCTGCAGGAGTTCCAATTTGTGAATTCATCGGTCTACGATCGAAAATGTATAGCTATATGAAAGACAACCAAAAAGGAGGGAAGACAGCGAAAGGAATTAAGAAGAATATTATTAAGAATAATATCAAACATGAAAATTATAAAGAGACACTATTTGATAATAAACAGTTGCATCATAGAATGAAAACAATCAGAAGCCAAAACCATCAACTAGGAAGTTATGAGATAAATAAAGTATCACTCAGCTGTTTCGATGATAAGCGGTATATTCATGAGAATGGCGTGACAAGCTATGCGTACGGACATTATGCATCAAAAACTAAATTATCTTCAACTGAAAAGTCTGATCAGATCCCATAAGACTTTCAATAACCATAATACTATCCTGAATTTTCTGACATACAGATTCAAATCTTGCAGTAAGCTGTTCCAGTGATGGAGCCATAATGCTTTCGTTGCAATTACTCAACTCAAACTCAAACTCAAACTCAAATGAGTAATTTATGGGTATATTTCTGATTGGTTAGAAAAATAATGCGACCGTCACGTGAGTTATAATAATAGCTAAAGGCGATGACTCATTTCCTGTTTTTCCGAGAATGTCACGCTTGGTGGTTTTCCGAGAAAGTCACGCATTTTTAATAAACTATAGATTCCAAAATACGAGATCATTTTGCTAAAACACCCCCCTAAATCAGTATGTGATTCCATTTAATTAATTTTTGATCTGGTACCCCCAAACACTATACTACTTGTGCACGTCTCAAAATCTGAAATAATGTTTCAAAATGCTGTCAAAAATGTCAAAAACGAGAGCGCTTCACTCGTCATTTGAAAATGTTTTTAGCGGGATCTTCGTTGAAAACGGCCTGTAAACAACAATTAAGTTTCGCCGTCTATAAACACGTCGTCTTAATTTGTTTGAACCGGTAAGAATCAGCGTTTGGATGTTAAAAACAGCGAAATGGGTTGACTGGCTAGCTGCCTTTGATAAATTTTATAGTGGACGGGTCTGCGAGATAAATGCTCGTGTGGTTTGGCAAGCGCTTTCTTCGTTAACTGGATGATGTTTTGCCACTGAGAATCATTAATTGAAGAAGGTTCTTCGGAAGACATGGGAAGTAACACTAAAACTATCAGCGCACTTTAGTGCTTTGTGTTAGCCAAGGAAAGATTTTGTGGGAAATGGCTCCATTATTCAGCTCTGTCGCGTTCTGAGTGATTGCTGCCTCAGTGATTCCTCTTCACTGCTCTTAACGATCAGGTGCGGACGTCTTTTTTGTCTTTTCTACAGACGTTTATGTCTAAATTTAAAGATATTTTTGTTACTTGTCTAATTTCTCCACCTTCTCCAAGAATCTTCGAAGAAATATTATTCGTATTGTGCTTTGTTTTCTTGTAATATGTTTGTTGTTCTGTTGTTTCTGAACCGCGGTCAGTTCCTGTTGACTGCTGTAAACGATCAGTTTGTACCCTTTATTTTCTTTTCTAAGTACATTTTTGTCAAAAGAAATACCGATTTTTGTAACTTAATCAGTACAAGCTATTTTCATTCATTCATTTGAACCCTTTATTTTCTTTTCTAGGGGCATTTATGTCAAAAGAAATACAAATTTGTCTAACTTAATCAGTACAAGCTATTTTTATTACTAGCTAGTCTTGTTTAATTTCTCCACCTTCTCCTTCTTCGAGCAAACACTCGCATAGTACTTTGTTCAGTTGTAGAGTTTTCTTTGAATTCCTTACGCTTTCATCTGAAAGTAGTTAGGACTCAAGAATGTTTGCTATTGAAAACCCTTCGTTTTCCCCGCTGCTGCTCAATTGTTTTGAACACAAATTAAACTGGCCCAAATAAAGCCATGCGAAGTTGCTCGGTGAGATTGTGCAGCTCCGATTCTAGGCCTGGCCTGGCTAAATATATATATAGCCTTCAGCTTTTCTTTTTTTAATCACCACATAACAGACTGGAATGGTGTTCCATCGAACATCATGCATGCACCTTCTTTAAGCAGTTTTAAGTCCTATCTATTACATTATTTGTGTCAATTTTATACCAGATGTAGCTTGTGAGTGACAAGTATGTAATTTAATTAGGTTAGCTTTGGATTGTATTTAAATTTTACTTCTTAACTTTTAACGTCAATCTCAAATCTGGGGTGACTTGTAAGAGACAAGTATTCGATTTAATTTGATTAGGTTAGCTTTGGACCACGTTTAAATTTCACCTCTTAGTTTTTAGAATGTGTAATATTAGATAATATTCTTTGTATGGGAATTTAGTTTCTCCCAATTATTCTCCAGTCATCCACTTTTTTTGTTTTGTATCAACTTAGTTGTATTCGCATGACAAAGTATTATTAAACTTAAAACTTAAAATTAAACTTAAAGTAAGCTCTTTCTCATCAATGTACACATCCTTTGGACTTCCTTCTCCTGCATATAGTCTTTCAGTTAATTTTATTAGTTATTGTAGCTGGTCACACTAATCTTGTGGGATGTTTGAATGACATTTGGCATTAATGTTAAATGGGATTTCTGATGTTTGATGAAGTATGTTGTGCAATTTCAATGTACATGGAGAAATGTGAGACTAGTCCTTATCTTTCTTGCAAAATAGAAAATCAAGTTAATTGGCTAACACGGATTTCCAGCACTTTTGCTTTGATGAATCATTACCTTAAATCCTCATACTACATTGTTAGTGGTATCAACCAAACGCCCAATACATTATTATCAACTTGCTTTGTCTTGCACTTGGCTGGCCAGAAGAGCAGCTGGATTTCTTTTTGAAAACACTGTAGGTGCATTGATTGACGAGCTTAATGTTAGCATGCATGTTGTAGATAGTAAGGTCAAGAAGTAATTGATCAAAGAAATATCTTGGTCTTAATTCATATCATCTAAATATTTTTATTGATTTCCATGTATCTTTCTTTCATTTTTTTTTTGAGGCATACATATATCCAGCACAAATATCTATAAGCTATTTCTTGAAGCATAAGCTGGTCATTTGTCTTGCTGATCCCTCATCAATGGCCGTTTTTATGCTAGGGACGTTAAAGTCGTCTTGAGACGACTTTAACGTCTAGTATAAAAACGGTAAATAAGACAGACGCATTTAACGTCTGACCACTTTAACGTCTTCATTTTAGTGCTTCGTTTAGACGCACTAAACGGACGACTTTAACGTCTCAGACGTTAAATGCGTCTAGTATAAAAACGAGACGCCATAACTGGGACGCATTTAGACCTGAATTCATTTGTTTATCTTCATTTCGTTCTTTCCATGATCTCTTGGTCGCCACAGCACACAAGCCAAGTGCTTCGGTCATATCTACTCTCTCGTCCGACGCCTGAAAAAGCCGCTTCAGGGACTGATTTTCTTTGTCAAAAACATTTACTTCTCCTTTTCTTGTCTTTCTTGATCTACGTCAAGAAAAAGACTTCAGAAGCTACAATTCACCCATATTTATTTGACGCCAAGTTTACTCGTACAGTTAGTTGCCCTATTTCCGGACACTTTTTGCAAAACTGTAATATCTTACCTCAAAACTATGGCGCTGTATCGGGTTCAAAATTCAAAGTGTCAATTCTCTGTAAATTCTTGATTTCGTCTATCTAAACGCACCAGAGGTTTCAATAAATTTGCCAAAAGTTTGAATTCATTGAACTCTTGAATTCATCGAAATCCTGAATGCATCGAACTTCAAATTCATTGATCTCTTGAATTCATTGAAATGCTCAATTCGTCGAACTCTTAAAATTCGTTGAAAAACTGAATTCACCGAAGCTTTAAATTCACTTAACTATTTGTTACCGTACTCTTGAATTCACCAAACTCCCGAATTATTCGAACTTCTGAATTCATCGAATACTGAATTCTTCGAACTTCTGAATTCATCGAAATACGAAACCTTTACAAGATCGCATGTAAAAAAAAGGCAGAATCCTGAGTTTTTTTCTGATTGGTCGTAGAACAAAAGAGTCTTTTGAGCCCCATTCAGACTGGACGTTATTTGATTTACATATGTGGCTTCCGGTGCAAACTCAACACAAGTAAGCCGTTATGTGGGCTGCGGAGGTCAATTTTATGCAGCTGTAATTTACACTCTTCAAGAGTTTATTCACAAGTCCTTTAAGGAATAGCCGATGGAATGCATCCCAAGGATCGTGTGCTTAAAAGAAGACGTTTCAGACGGACTTTCCACGGGATTTGGCAAGAGAGTCATTTATTAGTTGTTCCGAAAGCGATGAAAATAAAAAAAATGAATCGTTCTACTGATTCCAAAACATATTTAGTTGTAGTGAGTCCACTGGAATATATATGGAACCGGGAAGTCGGAAATCAAAACAAGGCGGATTGTGCTACCGCGATTGAGGAGTCAGTCTAGGGTCACAGAGAAATCGGCAAAGTACTATGTACAACAATTGACGATCATTTAATATTCACGGGCTCCCTTGTTGCAAGACGTGCTAGCACTGTTGTAGAATCAAAGTTTTTTTTCCCACAATTTTGATCGCTTTACGATAAAATAAAGATTCTGATGTTCCACCTGCAGATTTTTTTTTATTGAATTCTTTGTTTCTCGACGTTTTCAACCAAAAAATGTACCAACGGTTAAGCATTATTCAAAACCGCATGGATTTCCGGTAAAATCTGATTGGCTGACATTTGTCGTATGACACAAGATAACATCGCTCTTGACAGATAAACAACCAAGGGGCGGCAGGCGAATCGTACATTAATTGTATCAGGCGTACCTTTTTCTCCCTCCCCCGTACAAAAGAAAAAGAACGCCTGGTCACAGGTTATGTGAAAGCCGTTCCACCCTCTTTGAGCAATTAATGAATGTTTTTTATTTTAAGCAAACTACTAACCATTTACAATCAATCAAGCAAATAAACTCTGTACTTTTTTCCAAAAAAGACTCTAAAGTGAAGCTTCAACTTTGTTCTCGGACAGTTTCATTTAATTCATTCAACTTTCTCGGAAATGAATTGCAACACAACGAAAGGCATCTTTTATGAAAAGTTCCGTAGAGCGTGGAGAAGGAGATACCCCAGGTTCTTCTTTTTCGGTCCTCTGATCAGCGAACTTTACAGCTAGCCGCGTTATATGGCCTATCAGAGCAACGGCATTTTAGTGGCACTAAACAACTTAACACACCTGTCAAAAGCTGTGTAGGTGACAAGAATAGGTCATGATGGGCGTTATGGGCGTTATGGGCGTTAGCTTTCTTCTCATTCCGACTTCATTTAAATGCTTGAGTTCATCTGTTATTTGCGGTTTACGGCAATTTTCAATTGATCGTCGTAAAACCAAAACCAAGCCAATTCACTGCAGCCAATCACAACTGGCCGAAACAGTACAATGAGCCAATCAGAATTCGATAAAGCAAAGCGCTGGAAACAGCGCGCGTGCGGGTCGTGATAGCAGGGGGGCATTTTGTCTGCGCATGTTCCGTAATCCCGTTCTCGTGAGGATAACCGCTGGAATGAATCTGTCAATGAAGGCATTGAAAAATAAAATGGCGGCTGACAAAAAGCCGTCTTGTAGCTTGCGGCTCTCAAAGTTTCCCTTCTTCAAGCTGTATTTTTATGTGAAAAATTGTAAAAGACGTTAAGACGTTTTCGGGAAGAAAGCTCCAGCCAAATCCGTGTCAACCGAAACCTACATCGACGAATACAATATGAATTTTTGATGCTACATTGAATTTTGATGATGACAAAAAAGATGAGTTTGGTAAGTTTGTCACCAGTCAAATTCAGATTGGATAAGACGCTTGTTTGAGAAGTAAAATTTTGGAACATCTGAAAGGGTCTCTTAAGAGCTCTTTAAGAGTACAGCGTGAGTACGGACACACTGAATGACCTATCGTCCGGATCGTCTCGAAGAAGTATAAACAATTTAGTTAATTGTACGTTCTTTGAATGCCAAACTACTAGGGTTGAACATTAAGAAATGAAGATTATCAGATTGTATAATTTAAGTCGTAAGCGTATTTGAACATGTGAGATTGCGTTGATCTGAGAACATCGCCTTTTTTGTCGAGAAAACAAAACAAAAAAAACAAAAACAAGGTAAACAAGAAGCTTACTTGAGTTTTAGAAAAATATCAATTATTTTTATCTTTGTTTCAATACTTGCTTCACATCCTTGAGATTTTGCAAGTTACCATATGTAGATGTAGATGCTTGAGTTGTGTTACGGCAAAAACTTGCAGCTCGTTTACCTTCTGTTTGCACAAATCTACGTACACCGCCTAGGACACGAGTTTCTTGGGCATGGACAAAAAGGATACGGAAATTGGGGGATGAATGGTCAGCTATAATTTCATTTCCTTTATTGTAACCTGTTCTGTTAGGAGAAGGGTAATAAAGTTGTTGTTGTCTCAGAAGACTACAAATGAGTTCCTAATAAAGTCATGTTCTCAACACATTTGTCATTTAGAAGTACAGTACAAACCACGGAATGTAGCTGTCTTCTGCTTCAACTAGTTGCAGAGACTTTTCAAATTAATTGCACTGCCTTGAGTGGATTGGAATTGTTTGAAGGAAGGGAGATAAAGATTAAGTTAAAATGTGATACACACTCTCCTATCCAGTTTCCCCTCCCCCAAACCTTTTGTACTGGCTTGACAATAACCAGCAAACATGGATGTAAAGTAACTCACTACCTGTAGCAGTTCCTCCCTTGTGTACAAAAATAAAGAAAGAAGCAAAAAAACAAAAATAAATCCAGACAGATTGCAAAGAGTACATGAAGTTTTTTGAACTTTATTGTGCCTGACTGTTTTACAGGAAATTTTGCTGTTGTTGTTTGGTAAGTGAATTACAATGCCACAGACTCTATAATTCGAAACATGACCCTAAGGTAGCATATGGCACAGTGCTTGGAGCAGGTCTGGGTATTTGTATGAGAAAGTTAATGGTTTTCAGGCCTGTTTATTTTGCTGCTGCTGGAAAATAATCTGATAGTGCCCAAAACGGAATTCTTCAGCTGCAATCTCAGTGTCAACAGTACTCTAGGGGACAGTTCTCAAACTGCAGGTGATATGTACATATTCACACTCAATATTACAGTTTCCAAGACAACAGAATTGATCAACAAAGCTTGCTCTTTAACTTATCTGCCTTGTCATCCTTTTTATGTGTTATCACAGCAATTGGTCTTCTCTGTATATCCTTAAAAATGTTAGGAGAACATAATTGTTAGTTCCTTCCTTTTAAGCAAATTGTTTACAAAACGGTCTCCATAACCAGTCTAGTGGAGTATCAGTTTATATGAAATTGTATTTTTATTAACACAGATTCTGATGGTCAAAAGTTAATACATAGTTGCATTCCATGTCATCATCATCAGTGAACACTGATATGTGCATAAAAATGGACTTAATATAAGAGTACCAAGTGTTTTGAATTTAGTCATTGACCTTCCAGAGAAATTATGGTGTATTTTATTTTAGAACCCTTAATGTTGAAATAGAAAAGCAATACTATCAATCTTTTATGGTCTGGCTTATATCTAAATTAAGCATCAACATCTTTTCCCCCTGTGTATGCTCGTGTTATACTCTTTAGCTTGGTCAAGTTTTGAAAATGATTATACTACATATCGAATGATGAGGCTAAAACAAATCTTCAAGCTTGTTATATTGTAATATTATTACAAGAGAACAGTTAGTTTTGATTTTACAGTTTTGCATTGTACCAGCATAAACTCACCTAATCAGTAATAGATAATTTACAAGGAGCTTAGATATGCAGGCACAAATAAACTTAATTTAAATGTTTAGGTACAACAGTTGTGATATATATAGGGCTAGTACATGTATATCAGTTCACTTCTGAGCATTCCTCTAGATTTGAAAGATGTACAGGTCTGTACACCATAAAGAGTATTACTTTACCATAAATAAATAAATAAATAAATAAATAAATAATAATTAGCACAAGCTCATGTAAAGCATACACCAGCCATCTGAAAAGGCCACTTTTCGCCACTCGCTAATCCAAAATATAACATTGCCTAAATTTTCAAAGCTCTGTTGATAGCTTGGAAAACACGATGCTTTGCACTAGAAGGAAACGAAGTTATCTATGAAATATACGGTTCTTCGTCCCCTTGAAAACCTAGTTTTGTAAACGTTCTTCATTCAAAAGATCCCAAACATATCTTGTTATAATTAGCTTTGATTCGTTTAGCCCCTGTTCATATTATTTTAGGTAAATATTTAATATTCCTTTCAGATCGATCGTGTTACGTCAGCTTTTTAAGCTTATGGTGTGAAACTTTATTTATAAGCATTTCTTCGTGGAAGTGTCTTGTGGCAAACACACAACACAAAGAAATCAGAAATGACAAATTATGACGATTTAAACCTCTATAATTTAATTCGTACTAAACATTTACGGCTAGGGAAGGTACAATGTTTTATTGGGGGTGGGGGTTTGGGGTGGGCCGTGGCTTCGGAGGGGAGGGTCATCAGTAAAGTTTTTACAAATTGGAGAGGGTCAAACTTGTTTTGTTCGCAACCGTGGGAGGGTCACAATTTTTTCGGAAAGAAAAAAGTTACTCCATGCCACTTCTATTTAAGTCGACTCCTTTATTTCAAACTTTACAGATTTTTTTTAATTTGCATCATGACTACATTCGTGTCCAGATTTAACATGATGTCCGTTTGAATCAAACAGCGTATTGTCATCTTCAGTTCCTTTCGTATTCAGCTCATCGTTTTTACCTTCAACTTCGAAAGGTCATCAATGTTGTTTTTGATTGTGGTAGCCTCACGACGTTTTGCGCCAATATTTTCCTCCACGAATCCCCCGGCAGCCGCTGGATTAGCAGAAGTCGGTAGAGCCATCTTGTGATTTATTGCTTTCAAATCCTCCCGAACTTCCCACTGGCGCTTTCTTTCAGTCAGGAAGCAGCGGCGAAAGCGTTCCTTAAAGGGACAAGTGGCCCAAAAGGACAGGTAGAATTTTGGCAGAATACTATTGGAGCATTCAGTATATTTGTCTTTTGGGTTCGGGAAGCACACTAGCTCTTCATCTTTTCAATTCCCTGGACTTGCATTGCCACTTTTTCCGGGAAACGACATGCCGTCTTCATGATGCCTCAAAACAAGGTGAGAGAAGGAGCGTTATGAGAGTGATGCGAGTAACACTTTCGGCTAGTTATTTTCACTTCCGGTTATTTTTGTCTTGAAGGAACTGTTGAATAGGTTGGGGAGGGTCAGATGTTTTTGTGTGGGTGTTTGTGAAGGGTCATGCATTAATACTCTCCAGGACGTGGGAGGGCCATAACGTTTTTTCGCCAAAACTATATAAAATCCCACCCCCCCCTCCCCAATAAGAATCGTACCTTCCCTATAAAAAGTGAAATAAATGTATCTTAAAAGTGACCATTTATAGCGGAGCTCCGGCGGCCCGAATGGCCGCCAAGCGGAGCACCATGGTTAAGAAAACATGGTAACCCATCTGTTCGAGAAAATTTGGTTTTGGTCACCGTACGTACGTTGTCCGTACGTATGTACGCCCCTAAGTCCGCCCTTCCATGTATGCGATCTGAAATGCCGGCTATACTCCAACTGACAGGCTAGTTTACAGCGCACATCTTTGATATTGGACATCCATATTATGGCCAATTGACTCCTGTCAAAACAAGCTATCAACTGAGTAGTATTATGTAACGATATCGCGGGCTCAAACTAAGACCTCATCGAGATCAGCTTTTTTTAAAGTTGACCGCTGACCAGGTACTGGTTTTCGACTGTATCGCAGGCCCAAGCCATTTGTGGGACACTCAAACCAAAACGAGGCTTCGAGATTTCACATTCAGTTGGTTTCTTCATTCTGACCAAAACAACTTCATCTTCTTCGAATTTCGAAGTTCATGCGTAAAAGGCATAAAAATCAAGAACTACTGAAAAGATAGCTCGGAAGGTGAATTTTCAACTGAAAAAATGGAAGAGAAAACGGTTTTCTCTCAGGAAATTCTTAAATTTTGGATCCACTTGTATGGCGCCCGGATTGTGTGGTTAAAAAATAAAATGATTTACAGTGCGACTACTCCAACCAAGGCCACCCCGGAAAATTTTTCGCAAATTAACCAATAGCGTTCGAGGGATGAAATAATAGATTTCTCACAAAGTACGGGTAAGCAACACAAGAAAATTCAAAACAACAACATATATTCCTTTCATGTTGTAAAACGCATGAGTACATTTTCTCAAGAACTTCGATCAAATCAATATGACTTCGCCAGATAGTTACATGTAACGGTAAACAGTTATGCGTAACGATTGAAATGCTGTTTACGCTCGGAAGACCTCTTCTGTAACGCTCAGTAAGGAACGGCATTTCCCAATCTCGCGACGTATCAACTGGAATCTTGTTGTTGAAAATTTTCTTCAAGAGCATCAAGTCCTTATCTAAAGAAAACCTGTCGACATTACGGCCTTCGTTTTGCCGCCTCAGTCGGGGGCGCATAACCGCAAAAAAGCTATTGACTGAGCGTTCCTTGGCAAGCTTGAAAGATTGAAGCTCTTCTGATGCTTTGGCTTCTTTCTTCTGCAAATCCTAGATAAGCTTTTGTAGTTCCGTGTTCTCATTTTTGCTTTCTGGGTGTTTCTCGCTTGCGCCACAATTGTTCATGTCCATACAAGTCGGGTTTGAACAGCGAGCTCTGTAGTGGCCCGGCTGATGACATCGCGTGCAAAGTTTTCCTCTCCGTCTGTTAGCTTTGCTCGATGCTTGTTGATACTGATTACAAACAATTTCAAGCTGGTCAGTAACACTTTTGATCTGTATTTGTATTATGGAGAGATTTTCCGTTTATAGTTCACCGCTTTTCTTCTCAAGATAGGTTGTTGACTGCTCGTTGCTTTCGTTAACCGCGCTTTGTTGATACATGGTTCCACTTACAGGCACGTTGGATGAGCCTGAAGCCCTGCCTGACCTGGTCGTGCTGACGAGCACAGGAGAGTTAATGGGGCTAACGACTTGCAGGGACCCAGTGTATGGAGATGGCAAAAGTTCCTTGGGCTGTAGAGACGGCTTCTTTATCTCCTCCGGCTCTTTCTCAAGAATTCTTCTCTCTGCCAGTAACGACTTGTCTGGAGAATTTATTATGACTTCCAGATCATTCTGCCCGATATACTTTAGCGAATGTATACTCTAAAAGCCTCTCCTCTTAAACTCTGGGGCTAGCCTTTCGAGGTTTAATCCATGCGAGATAGATGACAGCCACGTATACACCTCCGAAACACCAAAGTAGTTTCGCAGTTTTCTTAAGTGTGAATTTAGGCACTGTTTACACGGACGCGGTTTCATTTGTAACCGCATCGGTTTCGATGCGGTTACGCTTTCGTTTACACGGCGCCGGTCGAGTTCGTTATGAGAACCGGGTCGTTTTGAAAACGCTTTCAAAAGTGGAGCGTTTTCAAAACGATACGGTTTCATTGGTCGTGTAAACCGCGAAACCGCATCGATTTAAAAACGGTTACTTATTTTGGTGCGAAATTGACTGGCTCGCGAAGGGTAAATATGGTGAACTTCGCACGGAGTGCAGCGCTTTTTTGCACAATCACAATTTAAGTTCGTGTTTTTCAGCTTTCATATATTTTACTCTTTATAAACCAAGAGGCATATCGTAATAACAGGCAGAGATGTCTTGAAATGTTGACTTTTTCGTCGATACGCATCAGAGTAACGAAGAGAAAGCAAAACGACGATTCTGGATTCGGCCTGGGAAAACTCGTGTTTGATGGGACAACTTTTTGGACGGGTAAATACTTCCAGAAGAATGCCTGAGAACGAGATCGCCATGACGTAAGCGGTTGGATAGGTTCCGTGTAAACACTTTGAAACCGTGTCGTTTTTGATGCGGTTTCGAGGTCATGAAACCGTGTCGATTGGAAACCGCGTCCGTGTAAACGACGCCTTAGTCGAACACGAACTGTTTGTGACGTTTGATTGACAAATCAGTTCTCCTCCCTCGTTTTTTGTCACGTTCAACAGCTGATTGCACACGTAAATTTATTATCAGTCACAAGTAATTGGTTTTTTTCTGAAAATTTTCGGGACAAAACCACTGTGTTCGAAGTTTGAGACAGCAATGAGATTTTCTAGATTTCAGCACGTGAAACATTGTTTCAAGGCGACAATATATGGGATTACGTTTCGGTATCACTTCTTTTCTGGAGCACTGTTGTGACAGCTATAAAATCATTCAGGTTGTGAAATTCACCTAGCAAATTTCTCGACTAACTCATTTTGCAACTTTGCAATTTTGTATGAGAAAAGAGAGTATGTCTGCCCTCTCATTCTTTTCCACAGAAGATATCTAATATTGCAGGAATATACAGGTCAGTAAATAGAGAAGAATTTACTTATTCAACAACAGCCACGCAAATGTCTTTCAGTCGTGCTATAATTATATTAACAGCGAGCTCAGACGATTGACCCCGTGTTTAGACTTGGGCGTTTTACCGAGGTATTGGAGTTTACTTGCCTAGGTAAATATTTTGCGTGTGTAAACACCAACTGATACCGCCCGAGGCAATAGGTAAACGTTCGATTAACCCTGTGATCAGGCATGGTTTAGGTCGGTAACCAAGGTTGAGATGACAGATATTCTTGGTTTTCACTCACGTGAAACTGGCCTTGGCAACGGTTGCTATCCGCCATCTTTGTGCCCCTCGAGTGTAAACAAAACTGAGAAACGAAGAGACGCGAATGAGATAGTTTGAGATGGTCCACTGCATTGTAGTTGGTTGTGGGAACAAAAGCGGCAAACACAAGACAAATTTCAGTAAAATACCGAAGATTGTTACAAATCAAGGCGAAGAGTGGGAAGAATTAACGATGGAGAGGAGAAATCGATGGATTTCTGCGGTGAGTCGTGGCGATACCGAAACGAAGAACGTCCTTGAAAGCGAGCGTGTTTGTGGTCATCATTTTGTTTCAGGGAGGCCCTCAGCTGCGTGGGACAAGCACAATGTTGACTGGGTTCCCACTTTAAACTTCGGTAAAAAAGAATTCAAGACAAACGAAGACAAAGACAAGAAACAGAAGGCTGTAAATGAAAGTGCTGAAAGAGCAAAAGAACGAAGGAAGCGTGTCTCTGAGCAACAACAAGCCGAAATTGCAGAGAAAAGGAAAAATCTAAATCAGAGTGGTTATCGTGTCGCTGATATCTCCTTCTCCGAGGCGAGCACGAGTACCTCATCTGGAGACCTTGAAAATGCTGGCACTGCTAAAACGATGGAAATGGAGCAAGTGGAGCCCTCGTGTAGCACAACTGGTTCTATGAACGAAGCCACCATAGAATGTGTTGATGAGCCCGAAGAAATCACCGTAGCTTCTTCAAACGACGCTGAAACACAGACCGAAGAGTTTGAATACATGTTTTACAAGCCCACGTATCGAGCTCCCGACAGAGAATATTTTAAATCAGATGACAAAGTTCGCTTTTACACAGGACTGCTTTCCTACCAGGTCCTCATTGCAACATTAAATCATGTGGCACCGCACGTGAGTCGACGGACTCAGACACTAGATCCTTTCCAGGAATTTGTTATTGTTTTCATGAAGCTACGACTCAATGTGCCGTTTCAGGATCTGGCTTACCGATTTATGGTATCAGTACCATCTGTTTCCCGGATCTTCTGGTCGTGGATAAATGCCATGGACAACAGGTTGAGTGGGCTCCTTCACTGGCCAGCGAGAGAAAATCTGTGGAAGACAATGCCAATGTGCTTCAAGTATTCGTTTGGCAATAAGGTAACAGTTGTTTTGGACTGTTTTGACCTTTTTATTGAAAACCAACAAATTTGCTGGCAAGAGCACAGACATGTAGTTCCTACAAACACCACAATACTATTAAGAGGCTATCCATGAGAAAACCATGCAAAAGTTGCTACAGTTCACATCACAGAATTGGCTCAAGCTTTCCACATAGGCATAACTTGGTGAGGTATAGGTAGATATGGTATTAGTTTTGTTCAAGCTTCTTTCTTTTCTTTTTTTTCAGGGGGGTACCCTTGAACAGCCAAATCTACACTGAAATATGTGCAAATTTTGTGATTTTTTGAATGACAATATTTCTGGCAAATTGTTCAGCAATCCAGGTGAAACAAAATTATCACAAACTACTAAGTATACACTCTTAAACGATAACAACATAATCAGTGTGACTCTTCTTTATTAAATTTTCCATAGCATTATTTAACATTACATATGTTAATGAGAAAAATTATGCAAATTTCTTGAGTTTTCAAAAACAAAAAGGTTCTCTCAGAGCTTCAAGTAAAGTGAAATACTTGATGATTTACGCAGAGGTATTGTCTTTTGCTCTGGTATATAAAACGTCTGGGTATTGCAATAGTTTAAGAGAAATACCGAGGTTTTACTGGTCACCATTTGCAATTTGATCGTTTTACTGACTTACGATAATGCTACAATTCATGAGGATTAGTTACATTTCCCCGGTGCTTTTGAAAGAAATTGCAAGAAAAACTTCCTAATAGGAGATTCTAACCTTCTCTTTACATTGTTATGTTTCCACGGGATTATATCTGCCATAAAACCGTCCAAAAGTGCACATTCCATTGCCGTTCAGAAAGACTGAGTGGTGCGATAAAACACAGGCTGCGACTTATTTCTCAGATTTGGTGCTGTTGAAAAGGCCAATACTCTAATGCCCATTTTGATATTTAAATTGACAACGGTTATCATTTTCTGGACATAAAGATTACGACAGAAGGGCCACATCAACCACAACTCTTTCTTCCGCCATATTGCTTATGCGCCTGCAATGAAAAACTGACCTGCGGTAATATAGGCCATTGTGTAATCAACGGGAGGTGTTCTTTTGCTTAGTGCCTTAGAAAATGGTTTGCTTTGATGCCATTTACAAATTTCGTATTTTTGCTTTGTCTGGCAAAGGGTAAGCGCTTTCTTAAATTTATTTTATAGCCTTATAAGGTGATTTAATGAGCTGTAGGTTGTATACAATGTATAAGAGCCAACACATCTTCCAATATGACATAACTTAGAAAGAAATAGATCCCGTTTGTTCAAACGTCGAATAGCGCTATCCACCGGATAAAAATCTATCTACTGGATAACGCAATTGGTTTCCCTAGTACTTATCGCCTGGATAGTGATTTATCCGGTGGATAGTACTTACCAACGTTTGAACAACCGGGGCCTGAAAATTGGTTGCAGAGCCCCGTGTGCGGAGATGGGACAAATTTTTAGTTTACAACAAAACGTTTTCATTAATTAAATAATGTGTTGTCATTCTTATGAAGTGCACCTAGAGAGCACGCGTTATAACAGGCATTGGTAACAGGCATTTCCTATCTAGCTTCTTATCGGCTCTGCCCCATCTTTCTCTCAAGGTTTTTAAGCTCCTTCTAAAAGTCCACAACGTGAAAAACTTTCTCTCGAATGGACTCTTGTTCTCCTCTCTCAACAAGGGCATCGAGCATATCTTCTTCCTCTGTTACAGTCTTCTTGTTTAAAGAAAGCTTTCTACTCTTAGCGACCGATGCGAGACGTGAAAAGTATGATGTAACTTGTTGAGCGCTGAGCCAGTCTTAAGAAGAAAACAATTTTACGCCATCTGGTCCACGAAGTGACTTCAAGTTTGAGGCAACAACAGCAGGGTCGCTCTTATTTCCTGTCTCTTCTCCATCAAGAAACAGTTTAAGGAGGTACTCTTTGACATGTTCTGAAAATCGCCCGGTCTTCTTGTTTTTCTTCAAGGCCCAGCCAGGCTCAGCAGTGGGGTACTCTCTGCACTCTTCTTGGCTCAATCCTTTAAGGTTCTTTTTGGATGGAATATATGAAGGGCGTAGGTTGGTGCATGCGTTATCTCATTTACGCTTAATACTGTCATGCGTGGAATCCTTTTGGGTGCAAAAACTGTGCTTGCCAAAGTCCTGGTGGTTTTGCAACGCTGTTGTCGTTTTGAATAACTTGATGCAGCCTGGTTGAGGGCAACTGAATTCACAAGGTTCACTTTTGTTTTCCGTCGTTTTGCTATTTTTGTACAAGAAGCCAGTCGACACACGTGGGGATGTGAAGGGCTCAACGACCTCCAATCGGGTACATCCCTGGCCGGTGCCTTTCTTCATTAGCTTATCATAACGAACGAACTTTGAAGTTTGAAAACATCAGCAACCCGTTCCAGTTGTGATTATGCAGATCCTGTGCGCAAGTGTCCCCTTTACAACTGATGCACGGCAACCTCTAACTCCGGAGTAAGAATCTATTGCTTTCTTCATATCTTTTGCCTTCTCGACATCATTTCCTGCATTGACGTACTGGCGTATATGACTTTTCAAAGGAGAAATATGGCGATCGCATATATCTTTACTACTGTTTGATTCACTGAAGTCGTATCGGCTTGTAGTTCCACCCGTACGTTGACTAATACCAGGAATACTTAGCAATAAAAGAGCACAGTGATAACATCCAGCGTTATCACTACGTACAAACGCCTCGACAATCTCAGGTGACTTCTTCTTTATTTCCATAAGCGTGTTCTCATAAATAGATGCAACAGCAAACCAGTTCTGGCTGCAGTGATTCAGCAGATGAACGTATGTCCTTCCCTATAAATATGAACATAAGAAATAATGTTACACTATCGGCTCCATGACGTTAAATAAAGTACAACCGGAAAGCTCACTGACTTTCAAATACCTACTCTTCTGGTAATCCTATCTGTTGTCAACTTGTTCTTTCATCCCTTGACTACAACTATGCCTCGTATCTTCCTGCACTTCACAGCTAAAGATTTCAAGGGATTATTTCCTCAGTAGAATGTGCAAATAAAGTAATCAGTGTAAGCTTTTAACCTGTCACGCGGACACCGACCTACCTCCACTGTCAATACCTAATTGATACATTGCCTTTACCGTATTTTTTACAGCAAGTGAATGTGGATAACTCTACTGTTACTCAGGGAATAAGAAGAAAACTCAGCATTTCTTCTATTTAGGACACAAATTCGACTACTATAATATCTGAAACTGAAATGGTAATTTAAGGAATATACCGTCAAACCTCCTGTAAACGGTCGCTCACGAGAATCAACCCAGTGTCAACAAACAGGGATCTCTTCCGAGAAGAGATCCCTACAGGTGTCCTGTTAAAAGATAAAATTTCTGCATGCTATTCCTAACTTTCTTATAAGTGTAGTTCCGGGTTGTCAAAAAAGGATTTGCGCATAATCCGACTTGAGCGGCGTAGTACATACAGAGACAGACAAAGCATCATGCACCGTTTTGGATATGCCCATAGTCAGATGTGGGATTTGCCTGTAGAAAATACCTCAAACTCTTCCTTCGGTTTTGTTATCACGGCTGTGACATGCCAAGAGAAGCCTTTCTTTCCAAACCACTCTCCTTGCGTTTCCCTATACTTCAACGGAAGGAATTTCATAGCCCAATCCATGATAATTAAAGCTTGCTCTGGCGTCATATTGTTGAGGATATCATCCTTTGCTACGTCCTGGTGTACTGCTCTTAAGATGTGGGCCTTTCATCGCTCAATCTTGTCTATAGCGTTACTAATGTCATGCTCTAGTTCCTCCTTTTCATCTTGATATCTAAAAATCAAAATAAAAAAGTTGATGGCTTCCTTCTGTTATCAAAGATGCAATTATAATTTCTTGACGTTTTAGGGCGACATCATTTGCTCATCTTTGCACGGTATATTTTTCCTGATCCTTTGTTTAATGAAGTAAACGCGGCATTGTTTCCGAAGTTAAACAACTGTAGAGTTCAGTCACCTCAGCCACCCATTTCCAATTGCAAAAAAGGTGATTAAGATATGACAATTAGAAAACTTACTCTTCATGATCAGGTAAAATTACAATATATATTTTTTCGTAATATCCTGTGAAGAATTTTTTTTACATGTGGAAAATGAAACGATCAACAATAAACTGAACAATATAAAATCTGTTAGGGGAGAAATCGGTCTTCTTTCTTTGGTTTTGACTGCAAGAAAGTTTAGGTTTTTGGTCTTGAAAGAAGAAGACTATAGAACATGGTATCAGTAATCGTTTACCTGAAGTGAAGGTCTCTTGATGACAATACCAGTTCTATTTCCTCAAGAACATTGTTGATATTGTCGCAGCTTTGACATGATTTCGTGTGTTCATGCTCACAGAGATGATCTTCAGGGTGAGACAACGCAAATACCCGGCAGTGATCAGCACACTGGCTTTCTTCAGAAACGCGGATCTTGAAGTTTGTCTTAAGGTGGCTTTTACCAGCTTTCAAGCGAGCTTTAACACCTTGAACCCAGGCTGAACTTTTACCTTTAAAAAGGCACGCTAATGTTACCACTCTTATTTTTAATTACTACTATTTAATATAAAGTCGTTCATATATGCTAAATTGCATTAAGAGGCCAGGCATTTGTTCAAATTGCACAGTATAAAATATATGCTTTTTAAAAAAATGGTTTCGACAAACCTTAAAGAAGAAATAAGAAGTCCAAAAATTAAATTGGCCTAGGAGGTTGGGTGATTTGAGCGTTAAAGGTGCACTGAAAAATAGCATTATATAGAAACAAAATGGGAAGATTCAGGTCTCCCCGGGACAAAACGTAACTCGACCTGAGCTTACCTAACTTTCCTAGCCTGTTTATAACGTCTTCGAGTGTATCGAAGGCTTGCGATCCCTCTGTAGCGATGTTGTCAAGTCCTGCCAAAGACTTCTTTTGTGATGCTGCACAAATCTATACAATAATGACATTTTGTTATATTTTTCTCCTGGTGGTCATATTTACTACTTTTCTCATCCAGAGCGTTTGCTCTTTTCTATTCTTAATCAAGCTGAAGAAGTAGTTTAAACTAAGAAACATGACACAATGTATATAATCCATATAATCCATATAAACCCCAATTTTTCTTTCTTTTTTCGCTCTTCTCCTGATTTTGAATCATGATTTTGTTTTGATACGTACCTGTAAAATACTGAAGAGGGTAGACCTCCCATGTGAAAGGAAACCGGTTTCCTGACAGTACTGCTGGTATAAGTCCACAATCCCTGAAGCAATAACTGTCCTAACCACGTTTGGAATCTCCATCTTCTCCCCATTCGACAATTTTAGCGTTTTTGTTCCGTACGCAACATCTTGCACGAAATTTGGTCTGCTGATAAAATCTAGAAAATGGTCTACTTTGCTTGGATTCAGTCTTGCGCGTGTAATGGCCTCCATCTGTGGCACTGGTTTACCCACCCCTACCTTAGCGGCATGCCTTCTTGCCTCATCTATCGCCCAAATGCTTACTCCAGGAATAAGCAGCTGAAGTTGTGCTTTAGAGTAATCGTTTACAAATACTGACAGGATTTGCTTTTTAGTAAACCAACTGTTGGCCTCTTCGTACAATTTAATCAGGCGCGATATTTCGCTAACATCAGTATCTACACTATCTTGCTTCTCTTTTTTCTCCATATGTTTCATCAACTCTGAAAGTAATTCTATTGCTTGCCCTGGAGAAAGGCAATCCAGAGCCACTTCAATGATCTCTTTCCCCTTCTGTCTGTAATATCTCTGTGTGCTTGGTGCAGCTTCCTTCCAAGGTATACTCAACTGACGAATCACTGGATCTATCCTACCGCGAGCACAAGGAGCTGAGCGGATAAACTCATTCACCGCCTTCAGTCCCGATTTCACACATGGAGTAGAACACCATTCATATGAAATGTCTTCTTCTGGCAATGACTCATCTAGAGGACTACCAATGCTCACTTCATGTTCATTACATTGAGCCTAGAAAAATAAAGAGCAATGCAGATGATTAATATCTGTAAACTAATCTGTCGTTTATGTTAAGAGTTAAATCAATGCATAAGTAAAAATAAACATACCGGACACTTATCCACGAGACGATTTTCTCTAACGTTTATGAAGTCGCCTAATTCAGTGGTAGGGTTTAAATCCAAAGGAGCCGCTTGTTCATTCAGTCATTTACATTTCTGCTAGAGGAACTTCGAAATAAACTCCATTTGAAAATAGAAGGAAAAGAATATAAGGGAAAAAAAAAGGGGGGGGGGGGGGGAGAATAAATGATTTCAAGAGAGGTATTTGAAAATTCATTGAAATAAGGAAAATATTATCCATGGTAGATAACTGTAAATGTGCGTGGATAATTTTAAACCGTAATTTAGTTTTTATAAAAGGATCAGCAATATCCAGATACCGTTCAACGGATTGTAGGGGAAGAGTCCCTGAAAGCCGGAAACTTACCACATGGTTTTTAAGATCGCCATAAGGAGGATTCTCAACATCGCCTGTGTGTTCGGATGTCACCTGGTAATTGTAAAATATTACAAATAGGGACTTATTAAATGAAGTTCAAACGAAGGAAAGGAATTAAGGAATGAACTAACGAACGAACGGACGAACGCACATACAGGAGAATGAATGAATGAAAAAAAAAATGTGATTCAGCGATAAAGTGGGCGAGTGAAGAATTGAAGAAATGAAAGAATGAGTGGATTGATGAGAGGGATCCTAGGCAGAACTCTGAGCGATATAAATAATATTATAATGCAATACTTTCTTCGGCTCTAACTGCCTGATTTTCTTGTAAAAAGTAAGGGTAAGACACCATGGGACCGAACTTCTCTAGTAACCACAGCGACTTTAGTTGTTTCCTCATAATTCAGACTTTGCTGCTAAATTTCCAAATAAACAAAAAAAATTGTGTGACCAACGGAACCACTTTTGAGGTTAATATATACTCACCTGAAGTATTTGTGTTTCTCTTTTCCCTCTTTCTTCTAAATGTAATTTTCTGCACCTGATGCATATACCTAGAATTTGAAGAACAGAATGAGTAAGTATTGGAAAAAAGAAAGAAAGAAAGAGAGAAGAAAGAGGGAAACTGAGTAAACCACACAGTTCACAAATACCTGATCCAATGGGCACGAGAACTCCCCAGTAAACTTGAATTTCTTTTGAAATTTCCAACGAAATCCCTCTTTCAGGCTTAGCCCTGCTTCGGCCATGAAGTGGATGATGGCATTTTGCAACTGGTCTACTTGAATTCCAGATAGTACCAAAAATATCTCTGTGCAGGGGACAGATTGTGAGCGTCTCACCATCTTCATCAAATAACCCAGCTCTCAAAAGTATCAGCTGCCATTCACCTTTGATGTTTGCTTGAGATGTTTTCAACTGTTGAAGGTGACTGGTTATATCTCTCCTGCAACTACGGAGTGGCAGGTACTCTTTGATGTTACGATAGTGTTTCGAATTGCCACATGGTATCGACGAGTGACTTGCAGCCATAGAAGAAAATGTTAAGCCAGATTATCACCCTGTCTTCTACAACATAGGTTTAACAACTTCGTATATGAATTCAAATGTTTTTTACAGCTGTACTGAACGTTCGCGCTTTCCCGAACTCCCGCCAAAGCAATCTACATAAGGGAAAACCGAAGACCGCTTGGTTCACGGGATCGAAACAAAGATGGTGGTAAACAAATGCGCACATGTTTGTAAGACGTAGTTTCTATGGCATAACAAGGCGTATGAAGACGCTCGAAAAAGATATTTTCCATCCTTCAAGCAAAAGAAATAGCTTTTTGGGAAGGAAAGTTACTTTTGATCGTTCTACGAGCGGGAAAATATTCACGAGACAGGTTATGGCTGTTCTCCAGCTACACGCCGAAGCCGAAGTAACATCATTTCGTCGAAGTGTCATGTTGTGTTTTTGAGCGACCAATTATGTATCCTGTTCGGTAGAATTTATGGCTAATTTTAACAAAACGATTGTGTTGGCTCATAGTTTGTCATAGTTCCGAGGCTGACGTGTCCATAATTTCACAATACCCAAATTTTTGAAAGCGTACAACAAAAATCCAACTTATTCTCTTAACATAACCCATATTAGATTTATTGTAAGGTTTGCGAGAAATTTAAAAATAATTTCAAACGTGCAATATTTTTCTAGCTTGTAGAAAAGCGTTCAACTGCCCTTCGGTTAGTACACGGTCTTGAGAAGGAAGAAGTCTCAATCTTTCTGGTTTATACGTCTAGTCGAAGTTAAATCATTCAGCTCGACCGCCGGCTACTCATTTTTTACTCACGTCGTAAATTATTGGAGATCAAGGCATCTAAACTTCAGGAAATTTCGGCCTTGTATAACAGTAAAAATGGTCTCCCGAGGGGACCCCCCTTCGTATACACAAAGGAAAGGCGCTTGGACCCCAATCATACTATATTTGAAAATAGTACACCCAAGTATACTAACTCACAGAATATAAACCAATTCTGCGATCTAGCCTGTAACACCTTCCGCATGGTTTTGCATGGTTTTCTCGTGGACAGCCTCTTAAAATATTAATTGGCATCACCCCTCAAGGAACTGTTTCATTTGTTTCAGAAGCGTGGGGAGGACGAACCTCTGACAAGTTTCTTACAGAAAATTGTGGATTTCTTGACAAACTCTTACCAGGGGACATGGTTATGGCAGACAGAGGCTTTACCATCAATGAAAGTGTGGGGTTGAAACAGGCTAAACTTGTAATTCCAGCGTTCACCAAGGGGAAGTCACAACTGGACCCGGTAGATGTGGAAAAGACCATGGGAATTGCCAGTGTGCGCATTCACGTTGAAAGAGTTATTGGACTGTTGCGCTGAAAATATACGATTTTAGAGGGAACCCTTCCCACTGACTTCCTTAGGGGTAACCCTAATGGACCACCCGAAGCACAGGTTCCGATCATAGACCGCATAGTGAGGGTTTGCTCTGCGCTTGTAAGTTTATGCCCCTCTGTAGTCCCATTTGACTAGCTAAGTTCATTAATTTAGGGGAACACAGCATCCCAAAACAGTGCCCGCTATCTGACCACATTGAATGTCGACAATCTTTTTACTGTAGAGAGCTTTGAAATCATGACTTAACTTGTAGTGTTATAATTATTCTTTATTTGATACATACATTGCAATCTCCTTATTAAGAACCCACATTTTCATAGTTTATCGCAAAATATTTGTTGCTGCTTGGGAATTTAAATTATTAAGGTTTTTGAAAGGTTCTTGTTTCTTATGACAATTTTTTTTCTTACTCAAAGAATAATGACACTTTTGCCCAGGGCGGGGGGGGGGGGGGGTACTCGGGATTGAGATGATCGAATGGGAGCAAAACGCAAGACCCAAAAAATCCCAAGGGCTTTCAACAAAAACCAAAAAAAATCCCTGGACCAAAAATTAACGCCAAAAAATCCCACGCAGAATTTCTGACCCTTAAAAATTTTAAACATTAAAAACATTAGAGATACACTTGTCAAACACCCAAGAAGACTTCCTTTGATTGTAATTTATTCTCAGAACTATGCAGCGAAGGTCAGTAATACCAAAAAAAATTACTCGGGATTGAGATTATCGAATGGGAGCAAAACTCAAGACCCAAAAAATCCCAAGGGCTTTCAACAAAAACCAAAAAAAAACCCTGGACCAAAAATTAACGCCAAAAAATCCCACGTAGAATTTCTGACCCTTAAAATTTTAAACATTAAAAACATTAGAGATACACTTGTCAAACACCCAAGAAGACTTCCTTTGATTGTAATTTATTCTCAGAACTATGCAGCGAAGGTCAGTAATACCAAAAAAAAAATTACTCGGGATTGAGATGATCGAATGGGAGCAAAACTCAAGACCCAAAAAATCCCAAGGGCTGTCAACAAAAACCAAAAAAATCCCTGGACCAAAAATTAACGCCAAAAAATCCCACGCAGAATTTCTGACCCTTAAAATTTTAAACATTAAAAACATTAGAGATACACTTGTCAAACACCCAAGAAGACTTCCTTTGATTGTAATTTATTCTCAGAACTATGCAGCGAAGGTCAGTAATACCAAAAAAAATTCCTAATTAAATCAAGCCATCAAAAAAAATACTTCCCACATTTTCCTACCCAAAAAAATTCCCAGATTCAAAAATTTCAAACCCAAAAAAGTCCTTCTATAATCCCTGTGACATGAAATCCCAAGTATTCCCCCTGGGCACTTTTAATTTGTAGGACTGAATGACTGCAATCTAATGATTCATATACCTCTTTCTTCATTGAAACAGCAGCTCTTTTAAAGGCTGAAAGTAGAATACTGAGCTGAAGGCTCACTTTAAGAACATACAATGTCTCACAAATTTCTGAACCAGATGTTTCTAATTTCAGATCATCACAGGTGGAAATCATACCCTAGCCTTTTTTAGAATTAGTTTTTGATTTGACTTTTTACCACATTATACAGTTTGTGTGCTGATCTTTATAGTTCAAGATTTATAATAATGTCAGCTTAACTGTATGTCAAGCTTACAGTGAACCTAACCTCAAAACATCTTCTCTGAAGTAAATCTTTGCACCCGTTCAAATACAGCTGTATTGCACTTTTTTAAGTGCCATTGTTACCAAATTTTGACTTATTACAGGCTTTTAAAGGGACTCTGTCAGCTGGGGCACATGCGCAGTAGGGACCGGCTGGCACTATTTTGCATACAGCTCATCTCGCCCGAACGCTCGCCAACACTTTCATACAACGCGGAGAAGCATTTACGTGCCTGTTTTTTCGGAAACATGGAAATTGACGTTGCTGTCGTCGAAAGCGAGTCTATTGTGGTGAGTCTAGCCTGTTTATTCGCGTTGTATGTTGTCTGACGTGAATACTGCTGTCATTTTCTCTTCGGATCGATTGCGGCAAACACTTTTGATGACAATTACTTACTTTGTTTTCCTTTGGTTTTTAGACCGATCCCTGCATCTGCAAGAATACTTGTTCTCGAAAAACTACCTCAAAAACCAATGGTTTTCCCTGTAAAACTGCAAAGTGCATTGCACCAATTTATGTACTTGTGGCACGAATAAATTAAAGTTATGTCAAAACAAACCGCTACGCTTGAATGTCTTACAAATGCAAA
>JAEMWC010000479.1:92500-142500 GCA_016490735.1 Pachyseris speciosa
AAGCAGCTCCCTTGGGACTCGCATTTCACAAATTTCAGGAGCTATCACACGCATCCAAAATGCTGTAAGAAATTTTAAAATGTTTTCAATCAAGAGTTCATCTCTTACAATGTTCTCAACAGAATCTGGGCCATTCTTTGCATGCAAAATAAATTACAGAATTTTCTCTCTGTGAAAAGAAGTATGTGCTGGCACTGGTAATAGTAACTACGGTTACGCTTCAGAACACACTTCCTATCTTTAACTTGAAAACACTGTCTGCGAAGAACATCCTTTGGAACTGGGGTGTTGGAGCAAGTCACAGTCTCTATGGTGTTCTGTTCAAAGATCTTCAAAGACTTGATTTCAATAACAGTGTTGTCACCTACAAGGCCATCAGGTGAACATGCGAGGAAGGGGAACTTGGGGTTCACCCATAATCCTGTTGAACGAACTTTGTGCAAAGTTTCATTCTCAAAGTTGAGAATCGCTTTGGCCTCACTTTCCAGACCATAAAGCATCCAACGAGACTGGAATGGCATTACATCAACCTCCCAGATATCCTTTGAAATGAACTTGTAAACTTCTGAGGCAGCATTTGGTTCTGCTTCAACGATAAGCTTTCCTACTTTAAAGACAGGAAAACACTTGGACGCTGTCAATCGACACCATCTTTCTGAAAACCAATGTTCTGAGGTGCTTTGACCTTGAGTACCAGGAATCTCCATAAGTTTGCTCGGTGTTAGGTTGTCACGTAATTTATTTACTTTGTCACGCAATGTAAAGGGGTCAGCAAGGTCATAATCCTTGTAAGTGATTTTAAGCTGCGTTTCCCACATTGATATATTCTGGCCATCACTGTCCTGAGAAAGTGACTGTAATGCTATTGCAAAACGATTAATATGTTCTGGAAAGACTCTCCGATAATCAGATGGCCTTGGATCAAAATTTATGACCAGAACTGCACTTTTTCTCAGCTTGCTTGGATAGACGGCATCTGACAGGCGGCGCGGGTTTTTGTCACGTTTTTTGCCTTTGTTCCATGAACACTCTTTGGTCGTGCACGGTTTTGACAAAACCGCTCCGTGCTTCTTTACTTGATCTAGTATGACAAACAACGCAGCAACAACGTGGCTACAACGTCCCAAAGGTGACGCTCGACATGGGTCGCAAGAAGCGTAAATAACAGCACCGCTTATCACCGACAAAACAACAACAACATTGTGCGGAAGTTCATTTCGCATGGACGGCCAGACGTGAGCTCGAAAAAGTAATGTTCGTCGTTCACGTTATCCATCATGTCATGGACGAACCCAGAGTCCACATATTTCCTCCCATTTTTCATGGGCTTATCAGTCATATGCCCAAGTCCTTCCTCTGAATCATCGCTGTTGACGGCATTCTGGATAGATTCTAGCGCGTAAAAGTGTATGTGGCCGTAATTAAATAGCGATGGAATGTCTTGCGATGGAAATTTTCGCCAACCAGCCGACAGAATAGCTGGAAGCGAAACAAGATTTGACTTTCCTTTCTTATCCTGAGCTTTTTGTTCCTGGAGAGCTTTCGCTGCATACCATTTTCCATCGTCGATGCTAGGTTCAAGATTCCAGTGACTGCCACTCGCAATGCAATCTCTGACACGATTTAATAATTCCCCTCTTTTTCAGCTCTGCTTCAATCCTCGGCACTTCAGCCACCGTTTTAATTGTTCCACAGTATATTCTTCTGGTTACTTTTCGAATTTTGAAGCTGGAATCCCGTCATCTTCAGTAAGAATCGTAAAAGATTGAGCAGAACTACTCGCGACCGTCATATTCTCATATACAGCTCTCTTAGAATTGGCACGTTGAGCAGTTTGTTTGTCTGAGTCACGGTAGGGTGCCCAAATTCGTGACGTCAGCTGTGCGCAGCGCTTTTGACATCACATACTGATTTGCATCTTTGTAAACATGCAGTGCAAAGTAGTTTGGGAAGTCAATTCAAAAATAGACCCAAGCCCACTCTGACTTGGTCATATATTCTTAAACAATGTGTAGCTTTTTGTACAAGTTTGAATGCTTTATTAAGAATCAAAATGTCTTAAAATAGGTGCAAAGTTTTACATTAGTAGAAAAAATATTTTGGAATTAAGTGCACTTAAAATCTCACTCAGATATATCTCCTAAATACAACAAAGGGGAGGAAAGAATAAGGCCCCAAATAACACTTGATGTAATGCTTTCCTCTTTTTTCACAAGCAAATAAAAGGGAATTGGAAGGAGAAAAGTCTTGTTACTCAAATGTCACTTTAGCTTTGTTACAAACCCCTTCAAATGTTGATTACATACAGTAAGGCAATTTACTAGGGTATGAATAGAACCTGCAGTTAAAAAACTGGGAACATGTTCAATTTTTTGTCTTTGAGACAAGCTGTTAAATGCGGACGCATTCTACGAATGTCAAAAGTTACATGCATAGGGTCTGTTCCTAAAGCTAAAGAGACAGCGAAGGCAATGACGAAAACATCACAGTCGCTATCGTTGGTCTGCTGCTGGACTGGAACAAAGTCAAGTGAAACCAAATTTCCACCTAACAAGTCATAGGTCTGGTCCTCTACCTCTTGACTAATGACGTCATGAAATAAACTGTTATAAAGGTGTACCTTCCCAGGCAAACATCCTATATTACTAATACAGACCCAGTGTGTACTCCCTGTATGAAGGATCTGGATGAACTCCCCTGAAACAACATTAAAGTTCCGTACACGTCCAAGGGTTGGACGCTGCAGACCTTCAATTAATGGTTTTACATCTTGTAGAAGCACTTGTGCAGCTTGGACAATGTCACAATTAAGCCACCCAGATGAATCATTAATTATGTCATAGTCTGATTCTTGTAAATTTGATAGGGGACCATATTTGTCAACAGTGCCTGTAGTTTCCTTAGTGATCTCAATTTCATCATTTCTGTCACTGCTGGAATCACTTGAAACACAAGAAGATGTAGACACACTGTCTGCCACTGGGGATGAACAAGCAGCAGAATAAATAGTGGAAGAATTGGTTGGCTCAACAGTCCCTGAATTAGGTTTAGCAGAAGAAGTACAAGTGGTAGGTTGAACAGTCCTTGAATTACGTTTTTTGGGTTTTTTTCTGCAAGCCTCACACTGTTTGGCATCCTTCTCAGCCCCAAACAACTCAAATGAAAGAAGTTTCCATTCCCACAGCTTATCCCATGGCACTCTAGTAATCTGTCAGTTGCAGTTGCCTTGGTGTTACAAACACAAATACTGCTGCATAGCATGGCAGCCTGGTTCACTGCTGGTGGTTGCTTGCTCTTTTTTTAGCTCCCCCTTTGTTTGAACCGTGCTAATCTACTGCAGTGTGGGCAGTACCATGTTTTCAACATTGGCACCTCACTGAGTGATAGACATGCGGTGTGGAATTTGGCATAAGGGCAGTCCACATTACTACACGAGACCACATGACCACTGGGCTGGCCTCTGCAAAAGCAAATTCCACTGGCACTGGCAATACTTAGAGGTGCATCACATCTTCTTGTGAACCATCTCCATAGGATCTCGGGAAGAATGCATATTCTCCAAAAAGCTTCCAGTTTCTTTATGACTGCATCAGAGTGGATTGGATTAGGGTAAATTCTGTCTGTTGATAAGTGTGCATTTAAATGAGAGTCAATGCCACAGACAACAAAGTCACAATGCATCCTCCCTGGTACAGTAAATAACTGTTGCTGAACCTGAAAGTAGTACTTGTGTTCTCTTTTCAACTTGAAGGAACCATCAATCTTTTCCAAACAAGAGCTCTTTTCAGTAGCATACTTCTCAGAGTCACCTTCTTGGATAGAAATGGGGCATTTCACTTCACCACATCCCAACCCGCAACAATCGCATGATGTTAGAAAGTCTGGTGTGGCATAAAGGAATGGAAACTCCTTATTAATAAACAACCCACATCTTGTAAGCTGAAAGTTAATGTGGTTCTTTTTCATATACGCCTCATATGCCCTTATAGCGTAATCTTCGTACTTGCAGCCATGCTTTATTGCCTTGGTGTTCACCTTAAAAAGGTGTGGATAACAGATAGACTTTATTAGTGACTGGGAAGGTTGTGCAACATTCACGTGGTAGACTGCACCACTAACTGAGGCGCCAATTCGACCTGCTCGATGCCTGAGAAATTCAGGGCCCTTTGCTTGATCTCGTGTGTCCTGCTCAACTATTTTAATCTCTTCATCTGACACGTTGATCTTGACATTCTTGCACTTTTGAAGCAGTTCTGGATATTCAAGATCTAAATTGGTGGGCTCAAAAAGATCTGATAGCACAGGCACATTCCGGCTTTTTAGCTACAAACTGTTCAGCATAGGGATCAATTAGACTGAGGACTGATGCTTTTGTTTCACACTGGTTTAGTGCTTCGTAAAAGATGTCCTTTCCGATTTGGAGGCCGGATGTGAAGGAATGGCAGTTGTTGCTTTACTACATGTAGGTTCAACCTGACTGTCAACACAAGTCGTGTCCAGAGAGTCAATTCAAGTGTCAAGGTTTTCCTTGAGCTTCTTGGCAGAACTAAAATCAATATCCTTAACTCCTGCGTTGGAAACCTAGTTCACATAAGTTGGCAAGAGCCACGCGCATTTCACTTGCGTACATGCCATCTTTCCGTTGACACGTGCCCAGCATTCGATGTAAATCATGGCGCTGGCGACATGCGAACACGATTCAGCGAGTCCAGGTTTACAGCCTAAACAGTGAGAAGAGAGTATTGTTCCATCGGTGTCGGCTATAATCCATACATTGACGAGAGGATCATTCATTCGCTGCGAGTGACGAACTTTAGCAACAACAACGTACCTTCCGGAAATCATTTTGCCTTTTACCGAAGCCACAAACCCCGACACAACTTGGTTGTACGCTTCCAGGCTCTTGAAATTTTTAAACTGGTCATTCGTGTAGAAACTCATCTGCAGAACTAAATAGCTAAACAAATCGGACTGTTCGATGGGTGGCAAACATTCCGGAGTGAACTGATCGCTGGGGATATTTGCCGGGTCAACACCAACTACAGAAATCTTCCGAAGGTATCGTAGTTTTATGTGGCTTTCCAGGGATGCTGCATACTCAGAAAGCACAGAAATCCTTCTGCTAAGTTTCTCGATTTCATCTTTCCTGGGATGAATCCATGCTGAATTCACAGAACAGCCCAAAATACACGAAAACAACACAGATCTGGCTTACTATTATCATAAATTTCACACTCTGAGGGGCACAAATATGGTGGACAACCATATTTGGAAAGGCCTGTGACGTCACGTGAAAACCAAGAATATCCGCTTGCGGACGCATGGTATTTCATATCCCGTGGTGTCAGTCTCATTCGATCAAGTTTTCTCGACTTCGTGTTCACGTTTGTTTTTGATCAACCTACGAATCATGGCAAATCCAGACCAACCACTCGGACAATGTAATCGAGCGTACATCTCGATATTTTGAAGTTCTCTCTCCACCAATTTTCAGCGAAATTTCCATGATAAGGGTTTCTAACTAGAATTGCATGAGTTCTCTTCCATGACCAATTTGAAGCGAAATCAATCTGATCAATCGGTTTCGCCTCGACTTCTCGAGGTGCTGCAAACATAAGAGCCGCTGAAATCTTGATACCCGAGTTTGCTGTTCAAGAACAAGAAAATAAAACGCGAGGACTACAAGAGCCGCAGCTTCCTATAAACGCGGGCATTTTATGCATGGATTTTATTACAATTTGCCGCCAATTCGGTTTGATAGTTATCGCGGCGTCGAAAAAATCCGGATCGGATCGGATCGGATCGCGGATCGCGGATCGGATCGGATCGGATCACGGATTGGATCGGATCGGATCGGATCACGGATCGGATCACGGATTGGAAAAAAAGTAATAAACAAAAAGTATATTACAATGAACATTGGAGAAATGCTGACATACTGTGACATATTGCGTGACATATTGGAGTTTAGGCCCTACTGAAAGTGATTTCCCGCCATGGAAAGTGATTTCCCGACATGTAGTCTCCTTCACGGCTGTCGCCATGGACGAAAGCAAGCGGAAGGGACGCATTATTTTATCATTCAGTTATAATTTCTTTTTTAATATCATCTCACGTGTTTATTTACTTTTTCTATATTTGATATTATTTTACAAAGGGCAAGAGAAGAGACGAAAAACGAGGTGGGGAGTAACGTTTTTGAGATGTGACGATTAAAATGTAGTGTACGCGATCGATTTATTTAGTTAAATCCATGTTTTTTATGAACTCCCTCAGCTCCCCTTGAGCTACATCGCAATTATTACACGCCAAACGACTTAAATTCCACGAGTATATGGAACTCAGTGATGAACAGTTAGAGATCGCACAGTAATTTTGGCCGTTTGGCGTGTAATAATTGCGATTTAGGTCAAGAGGAGCTGAGCGAGTTCATAGAAGAAGCCAACATTGATTTAACTAAATAAATCGCTCGCATACACTACACTTTAATCGTTACATCTAAAAACGTTACTCCCAACCTCGTTTTTCGTCTCTTCTCTTGCCCTTTCTAAAATAATATCAAATATAGAAAAAGTAAATAAACACCGCAGAAAAAAAAAAAAAAACGCAAAATAAAACGCCGCAAAAATTAACTCTCTTCAGTCAAAATAAAAACTCTTCTTTTAATGGACTTGTGCCACTGGGGCAGGGTCGGTACAAAACGTGGACCCCCCTTCTGGACCCCGATCTGGACCCCTCGATTTTTCTGTTAAAAAAATAATAAAATGATATTTAACAGTCTTTCGAATCGCGAACATTACCACAGCCAGTTGCCATTTTCATCCCGAGAAAGACTTGCTTGGAATTTCGCTGAATTTGCGTTGCTGACTTTTGTTGTTGTTACCAAATACTTTAGAATTTTCTCGCAAAGGTTAGATAAACGTTAACTATGCAAATTACTGTTCAGCTTTCAACTGGCTTTCGGAGAATGCGAAAATTATTATCGGTGGCAGATTTATGTCACGTGCTAGGCAACTAGAGTGATCATATTTCATGCCACATCATTCAGCGGCTTTCGACTATATTTTGCCAGCGTGGAAGAAAACATTGCTCACCTTTTTGCTGCAGTGATAACATTAACTAGCAGTGCTTATTCTAATCCAAACAGAAAAAAAAAAAAAAAAAGATAGTTTTTGAGCCGGGTTCACATTCTTCGAAACCCAGTTGAAAGCCAAACAGTAATTTGCATATTTAACGTTTAATATCAAACCTTTGCGAGAAAATTCTAAGTATTTGGTAATAACAACAAAAGTCAGCAACGCAAATTCAGCGAAATTCAAAGCAAGTCTTTCTCGGGATGAAAATGGCAACTGGCTGTGGTAATGTTCGCGATTACTGTAATACTGTCTGTAACTATCAACGAACCGGCCGAAGTTGAATCCAAAGCGAAGACTGTTAAATATCATTTTATTATTTTTCAACAGAAAGATCGAGGGGTCCAGAAGGGGGTCCAGAAGGGGGTCCAGGAGGGGTCCAGATGGGGGTCCACGTTTTGTACCGACCCCTGGGGCACACGTTCGAGTTGCGCTTCTGCGGCGGCCTGCACAGATGTTGTTTCAATTCTTGAAACTTCACGTGAACAAGAAAGTGTTATTATTATCGACTGAGTCTATCTCATTGTCTTACTGTAGGGCATAGTTTTGCATTTTATAGGCCGTTCCCAGTTAGATCTCAAAGTTTAATACTACATCTTTTGACTCGAAATCCCCTCTGCATTCTTACATTCTTACATTCATACTGCTTTCTTGTAAAATAATAATTGATAATATCGGTCGTGGAAAACCTCATTGCCGTCTTAACGAAAGACAGTGTTTTGTTGTGCATGGTAGGGATACGGTAGGCTTTTGTTTTGTTTTGCTGTTGTTCAGTCCCTTTGTGCAGTAAGATATTACAGTGATTACCGTATTATTCTCCATTAAATATGTAAGTAGAGTGAGCTTTGACTCAACATACCGTAAGATAAAAGTTGAAAATAACATATTAAGGTTTCTTCCACTTAAATATTCTGCTACTTGAACAGAGAATCGCAAAAATTAGTTCCCACTGGAAATTTCAGTCATCTCGAACCGCAAAAATTTGTTCCCGCAAACCACCAAAAATCGCCAATCCGCAAAACAAAACTCCCGCAAAATTTTCACGGTAAGCTCCAATATGTCACGCAATGTCACAGTATGTCAGCATTTCTCCAATGTTCATTGTAATATACTTTTTGTTTATTACTTTTTTCCCATCCGTGATCCGATCCGATCCGATCCGATCCGGATTTTGTAGACGCCGTAGTTATCGTGATTGATGGCAGGTTTACCTCGGTTATTTTAGCCAGTATAAACACCGTAGAAATGTAGCAAGGTTTAGTCAGTAAACGTTTACCTCAGTAAATGCCCAAGTGTAAACACAGTTAGTCTACTGGAAATACCAAAGTGTTTGCTTTGGAATTTAGGTGCATAAAATAGTCTACGGATTTCTACTGTGTTATTCTGATGGTATTTGCTCCTCTCCTCTAAATCTCAGTTTGTCCCAACAAGAAAACATACAAACCTTGGGTACGGCTCGCTTCAAGCCAAGCGCTGCCCAAACCGAACGAATGTTATACAAAGAGGCCATTGAGTCCGCCTTGGAGGCAACTAACTGCTCTAACTGAGAGACTGTGATAGGCTCCTTCTTGGTTGTTTGATGGGCCAGCAAACGCTGTGCACCGGCAAGAGAACTCTTCACCAACGGATGATCAGAAGGAGACGGCTCGCCACCCAGATGATAAAACCAGGCAATGCTGTGAACTGCTGACTCCAGGGGAGATGCTGTCTTCGCCTCAGTCATTAAATGACGCAAATAAATGGCAAAGTGAGACGGAGAAGCGGGAAAAACTGTCAACCCATGTTCTTGTGCCCAAGACCTCCATCTGTTGTAAGAAGACAAATACTTGGAGGAAGTACTGAGTGCTCTGCTAGCCAACGCAACATCCGGAAGAAAACTTGCAAGGGATTGTAAAGCACTGGATCCCTGGGGAACCGCAGCCCGAAGATACGATCACATAGTAGAGCTGAAAACATCTGCAAAATATAAACAAAAAGAACACACGCGCACCCTAAAATGCCAAAAAAAAATAAAAATGACCCGAACGCTGGAATAGCAAGACCGAGATGACAGACAAAACCAGCACGCCCATATATATATACACCTACTAATTACCCACATACCAGCGCACACGCCTAAACAAACATAAGATACCGATAAGAGCATATTTTCCTGCTAATTACCAAGTCAAACGCAGGAAAATACTATTCTCGCAAGAGTTTGGGATAATTGCGACCGTTATCATAGAGTTGTCCATCGTGATTCCTGCAAAGCTGCATTTTGAATTAGACTGAAACTTTTCAACCGTTCAAACGGTAGGTTTTCAAATTGTGACCATTCTATTGTTTCATCCCTCGAAAGCTATTGGTCAATTTGCAAAAAAATGTCCAGGGTGGCCTTGGGTCGAGTAGCCGCACTGTAACGCTTCAAGGGCTTGTTCACTTTACCGCGGCATCTTGCAGCTCACCAAGAAAGTTCACTTAACAACTCACCGGCATTAATGGAAGGAACGAGTAGCTCAAACTTGGTGGAAGAAGTTCTTTCTTTGGACATCGTTTGCTATTTTTGTAAATGCGTGTTTTTACTATAGTGGATCGATGTGTATTTTCAAGTGGTAGAAAGCTCGACAACACAGGTAACTTAAATAAATTGAAGCCAGCGCTTAGCATTTGGTTTAATCGTTGTTACTTTAGTTCAGGAATGAAATTTGTATTTTTGTCTCGACTGGATATAAATAACAATCTACTCGTTTTGGATACAAAGAAGTAGCTAGTCTAATTGTTTGTTTGTTGTTTTGCAAGCGAACGACAATGTTTGACCAAACACGGGACCAACTGAGAACAAAAGATGATTTTTGCGTATTATTGCTGAAAGTTTTGACATTGTGCGGCTCATATGTTTGCTTTTTACCGTTTGTGCACGATTTGTTTGTTGGAGTGGCTAAACGATCAAACATTTGTTCGTAATGCGAAATTTTGGATGAACATGTTTGAGTTTAGATCAAACATGGAAAGCCATTTAATGCACTATTGTGAGAGGTGGCTAAACCATCAAACATGCTCGTCCAACGTAGCCTCCTTCGCAGACGTCTTTGGGCTCGTCACGCGTACCTTCGCCACGAACGTCTGCTGAACTGACCAACCACTTCCGTTCGCGGTGGTTAGCCAATCATAGTTCGTTCTCCAAGTTATGGAAAGTAGGACTTCGACCCCGGGATTATTTTCACAGACGACGCACGTGAATCGGGTGTCGATTTCCATTCTTACGCAGCTTGTTATTGGTTTCTTCAAAACAAAGGATAACCGCCGGCGAACGGAAGTGACAGTTCAGTTCAGCAGACGTTCGTGGGCAAGGAACGCGTGACGAGCCCAAAGACGTCTAAGAAGGAGGCTACGTCCAACGATGTTGGATGAAAATATTTCATCGTTTTTTGATTCCTAAATTTGTTTTCGTAAAAACACACGCGTCGACTGTGTTGTTTTCTTGCAATGTTTTGAGGTTTTTGAACCGCGGTCAATTCTTGTCAGTCTGTCCTGTTGACTGCTCTAAACCTAAAATATTGGACTATTAAGGAAAGCCATGCGGTGTTGCTCAATACCCGTAAAAAAATAATAATCGTATAATATTATTATGCTAGTTCCTCAAATTTTAGCAGAATTAAAATAATAATAATAATAATAATAATAATAATAATAAATGAATAAATTTAAAAAAAAAGGAGGGTTAGCATATGCCCCTACTTTTGTATGTGGTAACAATTTCTTAAACTAACGAGTATCTTCGAAAACCACTACCTGTTTGACTGGGGCAAGCGCAAACTAAAGAAAATCATCAAAATGAAGCGATTTCAGCAACCACAGCTCTTATGTTTAGGCGGGTGAAACTCTTACGGTTCAATGGCATCACAAATTTTAACACTGATATTCTAACATTACCAACAGAATAACTTTGTTGCTAGACTGACGTAAGACAACTAAATGATAAAGTTAAATTTCAAGGAATGTTGGGAGTTCTACTCAGCAGTTTATATTCCTTGTCCTGTTTTAATTTAGCTTGTTGTTTCAGTTTTTCGGTCTTTGTATTTTGTATGGTTCTAGTGTTCTAGATTGTAGTTTAGTTTGTAATTAGAGCCTAATTAACTAAAAAGCTTGTAAGTTTATTGCTCCTTCAGTTGTTAATTTAGTATAGTGCTGCAAATGTAGGAATATGAGGTACCATGTTTTACAAAAAGAATGTATGTAAAGTGTTAATTGTTGAACATTTATAACGGATATATAAATGTAAGTTGCGTGTTGTGAAGGTGTGGTTGGTTGTTGAAGTGGGAACAGTTGGTCGACGAGAAGGAGGAGTTGAACGGCCTGAGGGCAAAACATATTAGCAGACACCGACCAAGGTTCAAAGACAGACCCCATTTGTCAAAAGCGGTGTTCGTGGGCGTGAGGGCAGAAAGAAGAGAAGTTTTAGTAATAGAAACGGCGAGTCGCGTTGACTTTAGACCTAGCTGCAAAAGGGAAGAAACACCAAGGAGGTAAAAGCGACATCGGCTGCCGAAAAGGTAACAAGGAAGGAATCTTTTGGGAGAACGGGAGTAAGGCTGGTGGACCACGTGTGGGGAGAGTGTTTCGGTTTGTTGGGCAAGACATTCACAGGAACTTAAAGAAATTGAAAGGAACTGAACTGTTGACTGTAAATATTAGAGTAAAGTAATTAGTAAATTGAGTATTATCGTTTAGGTTAAGTTAAGGAATAGAAAATTATTAAGAAAGGTAGTTTTATATACCCAAATTATACTGTAATATTAAGCAAGTTTTGGGATTTGCTATTTTCTACTTTCTTAAAATAAAATAAAAACATCAACCTTCATTAAAGACCTACTGAAAATGGCAACGTGAACGGTTGTCGCTGTACTGCACCAACGTAGCGTAGAATTCCCTAGCCAGTGCGGTCAACAAAAAAGTACCAGTGGGGGGGGGGGGGGGGTCAGTTTTTTGCCGTTTTCCACCGTGACATCACTGTATTAAGCATACATGAATCAAACGAAAATACACGGATATAACGACCTTGAAAAACAATTAAATATGGCGACTCGATGCGTGCCGATGGTACCCATTTAGAAATCGTTACGAATCAGGCCCAACTACAGGCAAAGATCCACTCAAAGTCGTTAAAATCTTGCAATTCCGCCATATTTTAAAGATCACCACATGGCTCAAATTGCGGCTTTAGGCTGTTCAAGTCCCGGATTGTGGTACCGAGCGTTTATATGCTGGGCTGAGCTAGTGTGTTCAAATTCTTTTCATTGTTAGTTTTGTTAGTTAAAAAAATGACTCGCCGCTCGTCGCTGTAAAAGTTTTGTAAACGCATAAAAACTTTGGCTCCGAAAAACACACAGTGTTCTGAAGTTTTATCGTGACCTTCGTCTTCAATGACAGATATTCCGTCGGCCTCAGTGAACTTAAAGAACCATTTCTCTGGCCCATGATTTTGTGACAGGTGTTTCACCGCTTTGTACAAAGTAACGCACCACCGTGCAAAATCGGAAGATCAAGCAATCGATGGATTTGGATCCCGGATGTGATCGGTTTCGTATGAATTTTTCAGTTCCGACTAGTGGCCTGTTTCCACTTAGCCTGCCGCGTGCAAAGGTCTCCAATTTCTTTTCCCCACTAAAAAATTATAGCAAACTTGCAATACAGGTTACACTTTTAGGTGGGAATCGTTTTAACGTGTCTCCGGCCGCTTTTATCGGTGTTCTGCCCAAGACAATAGACCATTCCAGAGTTGCACAGGGCACAGGGAACTGGGGCGATTTTCAAATTTTAACCAATCGATAAATTGACATCATCACATAAAAGATAACGTTGAGAATGGCCATTTGACCAAGTTTGATGAATTTACATTTAAAAAGACCAAGTTTTTTTCTTTATTTTCTTACTTTTTTCAAACAAGAAAACAATACATTATTTACATTGTGCAAGTACACTTACCTCTGACAATATTTTACACTACTTGTGAAGTATTACATGTACTATAAAAAATACATTAATAAAAAACAAAAAGTTATGGACTTTAAAACAGTTGAAATCCATACAAACGTCTCTAATTGTGAGGCTGCGTCCCCAGAAACCAAATGAAGTCTTAATTTTTTTTGATCATTTGTTCGATATTTGTAAACCTTGGCAAAAAAGTAGTTTCACCTTAGTTACTTCAAATTAGTAGGTGCGTGACGGAATTGTACAGTTGTTACAAAACTGAAAAATATTTTAAAGATATTATATGGTTTGGTGGGCCGCAGCCTCAAAATTAGTAGCCTCCGTAGCAAGCGTTTCCGTGTGGTTTGAGCGCTAAAAACAGCCGAGTTCCGAATTTTGGACGCGCGCGAAATGGGTCGAGAGCAAAAGGACGAACGGAGGGGAGGGTGGGAGCAAGGAAGGAAACGCTTGCCCGAAAACTCCACGATTCTGCAGAACGCGTTCACCCACGAACGCGGGGCTCTGATTGGTGCGGAGTGAGGTATCAGTTGATGTCTGCCAATCTGTAAGAGAAAGAGGAAGTTAACTTAACATGGCGGACAACAGCGATTGTGATTTCGATCGGAGACATTCACGCACCAAGGCGATTTTAGTCTTTCCAAGTCAGCTGACTTGACTCCACTAAGAACAGAACAGTAGAGATGCGGTAGTCAAGTGCCGAGGCCTTGGGATTTTGATTTCTACACAGGCTAGCAGCAGCAAGGGCGATTCGGTTGGTTGAAGTTCCGATCATCTTTTCGTCTTGGTCATTCAAACCGCTCGCGCCGAGAATGATCGTATAAAATATAGGACAAAACACCCGTAGTTCTTCCAGGAAGATGACGTTTGAAAAGGCAGAGAATTCGTCCGGGCTATTCGCCAACAACAAGCTCTCGGATTTTAAATACTCCGACACCTCACGAGACACTCTTTTTTTCAGGCCTTTTTGAACTTCTAGCATCAGATCTTTGTGTCTCAGGACCGTGTTTGAGGCAGCTTGCCAGTCTTGATTGCATAGCTGTTTTATAAGCTAGGGTCTCGCTGACTTCGTCTCGAGGAATTCTAACGGTAACACTATCGGCTAACAAACAGCACTTTCAAGTAAAGCTCCCCTAACGGACGATCTTCTATGTTGAGAAATGAATCGGCGGTAGCTTCGGGTTTCTGTTGACCGAAATGCAAGGACCTGCGAAACACTGCTGTTGCTCTTGGAGAGGTGACACGAACTGTCTTTTGACAACGGCTATTCCTTGCTGGCAAGTCAAGCAGCCGCTTCGTTCGCTCGGCACTGCTTGGGCTTTGTGGATTTATGTTTTCTTTTGAATTCGAAGACTGTTCAAATGCGTCCCGGATGAATTTCAACAGATTTCCGAGATTCCGGATTTTGCGCGCACATGGGGCACATACTTTGTCCGAGTACGTTTTGCTTTCATTCAAGCTTATCCCAGCGCTCTGGCATATCACCGCAAGAATAACTCCACAGCATTACCTCCTTTCTGACGGCCTGAACAAATTTTCCGTCGACTGTCGATAGTCCCGCTTACGTCCAGGATTACCGTATTTTATTTGGAAATCGGCCTTGCACACTCTGCACTTATCGCTTGGCTTGACCGGCTTCGAAGCCTTCTTGTTCAAAGCATGTTTATTTCGTGATCGACGGACTTTGACAAAAAATCCAAATGTAGCGTCGTGTTTGTTTTTAAAATTACCGAGACAGAATTTCTACTTCTGTTGACAAGCTCTTTCTTCTCATTGGTGACTTATTTGACAAGCCCTAGACAAAAGTGTACTCAAGCGTGAAGACGTGAAGAGGGCGTTCTGCGGGCAAGCGTTTCCTTCCTTCGTCCACCTCCCCCCCCCCCCCTCCCCCTCCGTTCTTTCTTTTGCTTTCGCCCCATTTCTCGGCCTTTTTTAGTGCTCAAACCACACCGAAACGCTTGCTACGCAGGCTACAAAATTAGAGACGTTTGTATGAATTTTGAACTGTGTTTTAAGACTTGGTCTCTGTTCAACAGACTTGGTCTCTGTTCAACCTAAAATCATCAAACTTGGGAAAATGGCCAATCTCATTGTTATATTTCATGTAATGGTGTCAATTTATCGATTGGTTAAAATTTGGAACTCGCCCCAGTTAACTGCGCAACTTCGAAATGACCAATTCAAGGCAAGCACTTATAAAGTGGGCTTAGTAGGTGCCTTATTATTAACCACCTATACTAAATGGCAACAAAAAGTACAAAAAGAATGATTTGGAGGTGCATTAAGTTATTGAGTTTACTTGTTCGCTAACGTACATGGTAAATAACTGTATCACTATATAGTGACCAGGAACATGCTGCACTGGAAAGTTCTGATTGTATTACATAACTTGTTTCACACTTATTAGATCTGGCTAATCTTTGAGTTAAGTTTAGGCATATTTACAATTGAGCATGGTCGAAAGTAGCTACGGTTAGATTTGGTTTTTCTTTACTTTGACAATTATGACTCGCGCGCGTGTGTTTTTGCGCGTTTGGCTTTTATGTATCTACTCGCTCCAAGTAAGTTCTTTTATGTACTTATATCATCATGACGCTTTACCTACTGCTTTTAATCAAATCTTTCAAACTGGAAATCAGATTCATCAATATTCAACGAGATACTCTGACCTTTACCGATCTCATACCTGTAGAACAAATATCAAAAAAATTTCGATCCTGTTTCAAGGTCCTAGGATATGGAATTCATTACCGAGCAACATCAAAAACGCCCCGACTTTTAATATATTCAAGCGTGTGATCAAACCATTTTTAAGGGCCAGACAAGACACTACCTAATTACCAGAACAATTTATATATATCATTTTTGTCCAATCACACTCATATACTTTAAATACATGTCTTTTCTTTATTTTTAAATACCGCCTAGTAATATTTAATGCCGTGGGGGGGGGGGGGGGGGATCTCTATTCCTCATAAGCTTTGCTTCTCGGAGATTTCCCCGCCACAGTCCTTCCTTCAAAATTGTATGTACACTTTAAATTTAATATTAATGAGCTATTTATTACCTTTTCTATTCTACTTGTAATTTTTTCTATGTGGCGAGATAATAAATAAATAAATGTATTGATTTATTGATTTATTTTTTCAATACAAGAAATCTTTATTCATACAATTATTATTGTTATGCACATGTCATCGGCTTCCCCGTGGGGTCGATCCCCGGGCTAACCAGGGGGATTGTAAAACCAGCCAAGCAAACTTTAGGAATTTCCCCGGGGGGTCCGGGAATCTCTCAAGACAAAGACCTCTCGGTTAGGTGTCTCTCAGCAGAAAATTCCCTTGACATCCTTTTCAAACTTGTGAATTCCCCCACCCCCTAATCTTTGATCGTAGAACAATGTCAAGATTTTCCCCTACCCTCGGGCAAAGAATCCCGTCCATTTCTTTGTATTCCCTCACATATCTCCCTGGTAGTCCCGGGGGTCGACCCCACGGAGAAGCCGATGACATGTGCATTAATACAACATGTTACAAAAATACGACCTGCTCGGCAAAAAACAAAAATAATAATAAAATAAAAATATAGGAAATTGATTAATGAAATTCCCACCCGAAAATAGTATGACTAATGGAGTTGGTTTAAACTTCTTTAAAAAGATAACACGGTTTTGCCAATGTAGATTACGATTAGTGCTTCCTTTGGCTGAGGAATCGAGGAAGAGGAACACGCCAGCATGCTTGACTGCTTGCCTCGCGTGGCTTATCAATGCAGCGACTTTCGCGCAAACTCGCGAGTTCTTATTAGGAAGAAGGAACTGTCTGACCTGTTTGACCATTTAGCATCCTGTATAGTGTCTCTCACTTAAGGATTTAATAAATATTTTTGTACGTTATATATTAAGGGGTGTACTTTCACAGGATAACAAAGAGTCATTCAATGTATGGTCACAACGATGATAGCACACAAAACCTCGTATTGCTCTTCGCTGTACAATCTGAGTATGGCTTTGATGGTCATCTGATATTTAAAGAAGAGACAAAAATATATTAGGTCAGTAAATGAACAGATAGCTGAAGTTTGAAATTAAGCAAAGTAAGAAAAACATACGTTTCTTGGTGTAAAATTATTATTTTGACACTAAGAAGCGGGCAATTCCCCCCCCCCCCCCCCCCAAGAAAAATTTCCCCCTAGTTTTTGGAAGTGCACTGTATACGAGTGGTTGGGCTTCAGGCCACGCTTTGAAAAAAGGCTAAAGGTAATTCGGAATGCCATGTTAAACAGGAGCATGATTTTAGTTTGTCAAGAGCTATGGAGTGATAGGCCCTGATTTAATTTGCTCAATTGATTAGTACGGTTTGATTTGTCTGTGCGTTAAAATGAATTCTATTTTTTAATTTACGTGGTGTTTTTAATTGCTGTTAAAATAAGCAAATCAGAAAGAGATTATTATGAAAGGTATTCGTCATCGTGGTTTGAAATGATAGCTGAGTTAATCTTTTGTCTCACGATTGAGTCACAAAGATGTGGATCGCGCCCTGCGGGTGTACCAATGTGGGTGTACCACATTGGTACATGTGGTACACCCGTAGGGTTAAAGAGGCTATTCACATAAGACTTCACCCTAACAACATTAACAGGGACAGTGGAATTGAAATTCCTGAAGCGTGGATGCCCACGATCAAACAACACAACAGCCGATCAGTACCAAAGCGGATCGCTGAGGGAACAATTTCTAGTCTGAACGACAAGGATTGAAATCCTCCAATCAACAACAGCCTAAGCGAGGATCGAAACGCACCAATCACCACCAGATACGGTGCTTCTTATACTCACACGCATCCAGTCGACACCATCGCCTGATGAAGACCAGCAGTATAACGGTCGAAACGTCGCGATCAACATCCTTGTGACTCAATCGTAAGACAAAAGATTAACTCAGCTATCATTTGAAACCACGATGACGAACACCTCTCATAATATTGACCTGAAATATGGGCGCACAGCCCTAAGGTTGATTCGTCGACCGAGCGATGCTCACGCAAGCTCGCGCGTTATGCCAACCATCTCACCTTTCTTATAACTTGTGCAAGGAACCATGTTGTTCCTAGAGACCTTCGTATCCGTTCGCCAGTTCCAACAAGAGGCGGTCACAGAGTAGCCGAACTAGCATCCTTGAGATTTCTAAGAGAGAGAATACGATTAGCTCAGAGAGCTAAGGGAGATACGATAAAAAAGTAGCCACTCTACTGCGAAGAGTATAACACCCCCTTTTTCGCCTGAAGATGCTTCTGAGATACTTGAAAAGATCAGATGCAATACACAAGGACTGTTTACTAAAACCAGAGACAGGCAGAAAGATAAGTTTGATAACCTATTGCTCGAGAAACAGTCTTCTGTTTCAACGACTAGGACACCTCATGTCGACATAACACCTCAAGTCGACAAATCCAAATGGGCTATCAACTTATCCTCCAGGTCCTTAAGTGACGCCGAGGTGTCTTTACTACAGAAAGGGTTAAATTTCGCTGTAACACCTAATAGAATCCCAGCGACTTAGATAATTGCTAAAGTGGAGTCTGCAATAAGACCACTTGACGCAGAACAGGCCGATACTGTCAGGAGAAGCGTGAACTCTATTCTCCAACGGGCTAAGCCTCCCAAACGTAACATAACCAGGGAGAGGCGACATGCACTTAAAGGTTAGAAAGAGGATGCCTCCATCATGATTCTCCCAGCAGATAAAGTCGTTATGTTAAATGCGTTACTTTTTCAACCTTGACTAACAATCAATTCTTTTCCTTTTTAACAAGAGTTTTGCGTTGATACCGCCGTGAAATCGACAGAAATAAAAGGAACCACAAACACCCTTTTCGCCCGTAATGTTTCCTCACAGATAAAAACGTGCAGCTCACTTCCAATACCAATGTTAAGAATTCCTTACCTCCTCAGGTTAAGTATTGCTTTACTTGTCTTGGTTCTCAACCAACCCCTTACTAACGAAGTGCGCGAGATGGGTGCTCTATATTATGAAACTAGCGACAGTTCGAAATGGTCAAAATAGAAACTAATTAACATGATATGCGAAAACATTCATAACATTAATTATGGAAGCTTGCTGCGTTAAAATTATTATTTAATCATTAGGATGATTTAACAACTCTCTGTTAACTCGCGTGACACGGAAGTTGCAGTTAACACATGAAATAAAATATAATCAATTTATTTAATTTTTTAATTATTTTAATTATTTAATCAATTATTTAATTTTGGGTGTTGGTCTATGAGTTAGTCCTTTCATCAAGTGTTTTAATTTGTTAATACGAATTCTTGACGAGTAATCAATATAAGGAAGAAGAATCAAATATACACCTTAATCCATAAGGTTCCTGTAACGTAAACTGCTTGAAACCTTAATTGCACTCGAAAGATACATAAGAGCTAAACTAATGGTTCGCACACCACCAGAGAAAGAGTTTCACTGAATTTCATTCATAACTTGGAAACCACGAGGGCGGTTATACTTTTTGAAAAGAACATGGTCCCGAACCTTAAAGCGAAAGATTATGGGACAAGTTCAACATTTAAAACATCGAAACCAAGACATTTTTAAAATTGAATATTGTAATTTAATGACGAGGGATAAAGAGCCTTTCGATAGTTTGGAAAGCACGATGCTTTGCACTAGAAGGAAACAAAGTTATCTATGAAATACACTCTGCTTCGTCCCCTTGAAAACTTCATTTAAGAGATCCCAGACATATCTTGTTATAATTAGCTTTGATTCGTTTAGCCCCCGTTGATTTTTTTTAGGTAAATATTTAATATTCCTTTCAGATCGACCGTGTTACGCCAGCTTTTTAAGTTTATGGTGTGAAACTTTATTTATAAGCATTTCTTCGTGAAAGTGTCTTGTAGCAAACACACAAAACAAAGAAATCAAAAATGACAAATTATGACGATTTAAACCTCTATGATTTAATTCCTACTGAACATTTACGGTTAAAAAGTGAAATAAATGTATCTTAAAAGTGACGATTCATATTATGATAGTTCCTCATTTTTTAGCAGAAAATTACAAAAATGAGGGTTAGCATATTTCCCTACTTTTGTTTGTGGTAATAATTTCTTAAACTAAAGCGTCCCTTCAAAAACAAATACCTGTTTGACTGGGGCAAGTGCAAACTAAAGAAAATCATCAAAATGCACCGATTTCAGCAACCACAGTTCTGATGTTTAGCGGGGTGAAAATTTCACGGTTCACAGGCATCACAAATTTTAAAATTGATATTCTAACATTACGAATAGAATGACTTTGTTGCTAGATAAGGCTAAAGATAAAGTTAAATTTCAAGAAATGTTGGGAGTTCTACTCAGCAGTTTTTTTTTTAATTTGAGGAGAGGGAAAATGATTCCTTAACACCTCTTCTCAAAATGCCAGGGTAAACCTAACCTCAAAATTCGTAGGTTTTTTGAGAATGGAGTACAACGTACGCTTTGTTTGGCCATTTTCTTCGTAAATTGGCGCTCTTGTCAAACAAGGTTTTCAAATTTAGTGCTCCGCACCATAGAAAGGTCCCGGATGTGTCGCGGAATTCTTTATAACTTCTAAGCCGCTGTTACACGTTGAAACTTTTCGCTGAAACTTGTGTGCAACGGCGCTGCGAAACAAGTTTCAACAGGCGTTGCACCGTGTAACATAGTCGGTTTCGTGAAACTTTTTCGGTTTCCGTTGCGAGACAAGTTTCACGAAAAGCAGAACCGCTTTCTACTTAGCTTCTGCAACGGTCGCAACGATCGCAATGGTGATAAAAACAAGAGTTTCACCGTGTAACACCACTTCGTGAAACTGGTCTCTTTCAGTCTTGTCACGCTACGCTGCGTAAGCCATGGAACTAGTTTTGCGGGAATTTCGAGACCAGTTTCAACGTTCCCAAACAAGTTTCGACCTTTCATGTTACACAGTGCAATGCCTGCTGAAACTTTCTCATCGCCGTTACACACACGTTTCAGCTAAACGTTTCAACGTGTAACAGCGGCTTTAAATGCTGCAAAATGATCCAGAAACTGCTAGAATCTTTACTCAACCACCACTTATTTCATTCAAACGAGACAGAAATGTAGGCAACTTTCTATTCAGAAGGGCATTCAAAACAAATTAGCAACCTGGCACCTTTCAATGCGCGCGCTTGCGATGCAAAACTTGTCCTTTCATTCAAAACGCTGACAAAATATCAGACTTAAGCTATCTCTTAAGGTCACTGATCGTTTCACGTGTACCTCCGAAAATGTTATCTATTGCATATCATGTACATTTTGCAAAACGATATAGATTGGGGAAAATGGAATACGACTAGGCGAATGATTCCGAGAACACCTACGTGATGCTGAGAAAGATGACAAACCCAGGCCGCCCAGCATTTTTAATCTCCTGACTATACCAAACAACACACGTCAATCTGTGGCCTTGCCCTACATCAAGTTACCAGACGGAACGCCGTAAAAATTTGCCTTTCATTTAACCTATAACGACGACATCTGAAGCATCAGACTCATCTACTTCAGTAACACACTGATGCTTGTGGTTGAGCCAGACCTTGACGGTTCTCCCGTCAAGGCTATTTAGTACTCCTTGTGTAATAGATGTGCAGCATAATAATATGCGTAATCAATAGGTAATCGATGGACAATCAATAGGTAATCGATGAGTAATCAATAGCTACAATGAATAATCAATGACATCGATGAGTAATCTATAGGCCACAAAATTCCTGGTCATCGATTAGTCATCGATTACTCATTGATCATCGCCAATAATCAATGACTAATCTGTTGATTACTCATTGATAACCCATCGATTACTTATTGATGTCACTGATCATTGATTTCAGAATTATGACTAGCGCGAGTGTATTTGTGCGCGTTTGGTGCCAGTTGCACCTAATCGATTGTAATGCAGTCTAATTGGCTTATTGCGCTGCTTATGTCTGTCGTGATTGGCCAGAGTATAACTATTTTAGTTTTGGTTTTATGACAATATACTCAAGGAACCATGCAAACACAGTTTGCCACTCAGCTTTCGACACACATCTCTATTGAAAGAATAACTTTTTGCCCCGAGTCGGAATCGAACCGACGTTCCCCAGTTACAAGTCGGGTGTGCACGTGATAACCACTACACTACCGCAGCAACCACGCTGGCAACGCGGCCACTTTAGAAAGTGAGTAGTATCGCACGTCGGCCATTCCTCGGAACATTTTTCTTTCGAAACTTTTGTGTGTTTCCTGCCTTCTAATAGAGATGTGTGTCGAAAGCTGAGTGGCAAACTGTGTTTGCATGGTTCCTTGAGTATATTGTTCTACGGATTTCATGGCTTCGAAGGTATTTACATATATATATTTCTAATTCCCGTTCCGGGAATTTAGAAGCCAGGAAACACACAAAAGTCTCGAAAGAAAAATGTTCCGAGGAATGGCCGACGTGCGATACTACTCACTTTCTAAAGTGGTCGCGTTGCCAGCGTGGTTGCTCCGGTAGTGTAGTGGTTATCACGCCCGACTTGTAACTGGGGAACGTCGGTTCGAATCCGACTCAGGCAAAAGGTTATTCTTTCAATAGAGATGTGTGTCGAAAGCTGAGTGGCAAACTGTGTTTGCATCATGTCCAAAAATTCATTTCGCGCACGCGCAGAAGAGAGAAAATAACAACTCAGGAGAGAAGCAGAATTTTACAGACGAATGTATGAACTTACAAATCTAAAGCAAAAGTTTATGAACTACGACAACAGCTTTCATAAGGTTTCGATGGAATATTGTAGACAAACTATTTACATTAAAAGCTTGGGGATAAACGGTGTTCTATCTTTAAAATTCGGGCTTCCCAAGGTAAAATGAAAACGGAGAATAACATACCTTCAACTGCCATACTTTCCCTTTTAAAGTGGCGTAAGTCGAACAAAACGGTTGCGTTACTTTGAGGTTTTGCAGCTATCACAACACAAATGTTCGACAGGTTTTGATAGATACTTCAAGAACATATGTTCTAAGTTTTATCCACAACCTTTCTTTTCGTGATCCATGAATTTCTTTCCTTCCCTTGAGTTTTGAAGTAAGGAATTTAAGCCATTTTCTGCAACCCAGTTGAGCCCCACTTCCACTGCGCGAACATTTAAAGCGCCATCAAAACATAACGATCAAGGAAAACTTTCAACTCTTTGTCCGCCATCTTGCTCGATGGTTGGGAATAGACTGGGTCTAGCTGTCTTTTAATAGCCTTATCTTGATTGGTCAATAATAATCTTTTTTAGTACAATATTTTTAATTGGTGTTTCATCGAAGTCCCGGGAAATCTGATTTTGTTTTGCGCGAAAAGTGGTCGCTTTGTTGTTTCATTCATCAGTTGATGAATGGAGTAGTATCGTTTTACTATTAGTCTTATTAAAAATTTTACACTGCTAGTTAGGCCAAGATATCAAGTTAAAAAAGATAACTTTCTAAGCAAACATCAACAAAACAATTTAAAAACATGTTGTCTCATTGAATTTGCACGGTTGCCTTTGTTTTTATATGCCTTGTTTTATAAGCCGCTCAGAAAGATGAAAATAAATGGCCGGGTATTCTGAAGTTGCTCCTTTCGTAAGTCTCAATCTAACCTGAGCCGCCAAGCGACGAAAGCGAGCCGCCAAGCGAGAGAAAACAGATGAAACTTAAGCTTATTTATTTGTTTACCTCCGTTCCTTTTCGTTTTGAAATAAGCCGCTCAACCTCATAAACATCCTTTCTCTTTTTCGGCCGGTAGTTCTTGTAAATATAAGGAAGAAGATCAACGCTTGACGTACTGTTTAATTTTTTGTAATCCATACTTTTTCACACAAAACAATCCATAGTCATATACAATCGAAGCATGTGGTATGTCGTCTCTAGAGCCTGCGCCTCGGTCAGCGGTATTGTTCGACGGCTTTCATTGCTTCGAAGGTATTTACATATATATATATATATATATATATATATATATATATATATATATATATATATATATATATATATATATATATATATTTCTAATTCCCGTTCAGGGAATTTAGAAGCCAGGAAACATACAAAAGTCTCGAAAGAAAAATGTTCCGAGTAATGGCCGACGTGCGATACTACTCACTTTCTAAAATGGCCGCGTTGCCAGCGTGGTTGCTCCGGTAGTGTAGTGATTATCACGCCCGACTAGTAACTGGGGAACGTCGGTTCGATTCCGACTCGGGGCAAAGATACTTTTGAGACTTTTGTGTGTTTCTTGGCTTCTAAATTCCCGGAACGGGAATTAGAAATATATATATGTAAAAACCTTCGAAGCCATGATATCCGTAGAACAATATACTCAAGGAACCATGCAAACACAGTTTGCCACTCAGCTTTCGACACACATCTCTATTCCGACTCGGGGCAAAAAGTGTTTTTTCAATAGAGATTTTCAATAGAGATGTGTGTCGAAAGCAGAGTGGCAAACTGTGTTTGCATGGTTCCTTGAGTATATTTTTCTACGGCTTTCATGGCTTCGAAGGTATTTACATATATAGGTTTTATGACGCTCTATTGAAAATTGACTGGATCAACTTTTTGTTTGTTTCTTTATTTATTTTTCCAATAAAAATATCTTTATTCACATATTCAATTATGACTGTTAATACAATATGTTACAAAAATACGACCTGCTCGGCAAAAAACAAACATAAAAATAATAAAATAATAAAAATAACGGAAATTGATTAATGAAAGTCAAACCCGAAAATAGTATAACTAATTGAGTTGGTTTAAATTTTCTTTAAATAGATAACACAGTTTTGTCAAAGTAGAAGGCGATTAGGGCCTCCTTTGCCTGAGGAATCGAGGAAGAGGAACACGCGAGCATTCTCGAGTAGTATAGTGTTTGGGGGATTCAGCGTAAAAATTAATTTAGGGGGGTGTTTTAGCAAAATGATGTCGGATTTTGGAAAAACTATAGTTATTTTATTTTTGATCTCGTATTTTTGGAATCTATAGTTTATTAAAATGCGTGACATTCTCGGAAAAATCACCAAGCGTGACATTCTCGGAAAAATTACCTTTGAATTTGTTGAAGCAATTAAAGATGCAGAAAAAAATAGCAAAACTGGTGGCCACCAGAACCTCTCATGAGGGACTTAATTTGGAATTTGAATCACCACCCGTCCCTCATGAGAGGTTTTTTTTTGTTTTTTGAATTCCCACCACCACACCACCAGAGCACTATCCGTTTTATTCCCACCACCACTCCGCTCTGGCCCTATCAGACCCTCTTGAGGCCAAGTATTTGTTTATTTGTTTTTTTCACCCTCCGGCCTGAGATTGAACCGGCACTTCTGACAAGTCTAAGCTTGAATATAGCTCTACCCAACAATCCGACACCATCTAAGGGTGATGTTTTGTGTTTTTAACCCATGGAATAACGGCGGGGGTTTTTCGTTATTCCATGGGGTGGCTTGTATACATTTCGCTAACGAAAGGCCCCCGCTTTTTCCAATCGTTAGATACTTTGCATACAAGCCACACTTTATCTGTGTAAAACAACCCTTATATTTGCGTTTGTATTTTCATTTTTATGCTTGTGGTACATAAATGAAATTTACAAAGATAAAAAATAATACGCATGTGTAAAAAGCGAAAAATCTAGAATCCCCTAAACATAGTGACATAGTTTGGTGACTCATTCGAAAGGGAAACCCCCCAACAAATGTTCCTGTCTCATATGCTAATTCTTCGGGTAAAGGGTCAGAAAGAGGGCAGTATTTTAAATTAAATATACAACAAAACTCACAATACTATCCTGAACTAGGCAAATCAGTGGGTTTGAGGTGATAAAAACACCGCAACCGCTGAACTTTTCAGATTTTATAATGTCCATACGCATAGCTTGTCACGCCATTATCGTGAATATACCGCTTATCATCGAAACAGCTGAGTGATACTTTATTTATCTCATAACTTCCTAGTTGATGGTTTTGGCTTCTGATTGTTTTCATTCTATGATGCAACTGTTTATTATTGAATAGAGTGTCTTTATAATTTTCATGTTTGATTTTATTTTTGATTATGTTCTTTTTGATTCCTTTTGCTGTTTTTCCTCCATTTTGGTTATCTTTCATATAGCTATACATTTTCGATCGTAGACCGATGAATTCACAAATTGGAACTCCTGCAGCCTCATCTTTGAATTTACCAATTACTTTTTTATTCGTCTTATCGAAATATGGAGAGCATTCTGGGTAGTCGCTGTTGTCAAATTTATTTTTATCCTTCCAGAAATTTCTATAGACGTCTTGGGTTTCAATTTCATAGGTCAATGAGTCAGTGTCTGTGAAGAGCAGCTTCGCCTTGTTTCCGTACTTCTCTTTGATGTAGTTGTAGTGGAATTCATACATCAGTGTCTTGCTAAGGTCTAGAGTACACATCCCCACGTATGCCGGCCTGTTTAGGGTGAGTGTTTCTTTTATCTTATGAACAGCTACCAAATTTTCATTGAAGATTTTACTGCTAACGTATGTCGGTTTAGCAGCCATTTTCAATAGTTTTTTTTCATCGGTGACTAATCTGACGTCTACTCGCTTTCTGAGGTTTTCCATCGTTTTTCCGAAGACTGAATTGTTCATAAGTTTGAAGAAGTCTTTCTCAAAGGCATTTTTAGCGTTAGTTCTTTTCTGAGTGTTGTAATCAATAAACTGTCTCAACCATGGGGATTGATTGAACTCTAACACTCGATGGACTTTAGTTATTTTCAAACCGAGATCAGTATATAATTGGAGGTTCCTATAATGGAGCACGTATTTTTCTTTGTTGCTTAATGTTGGTATCAGTTTATGTACCAAACCAGTTGATATTTTATATTTCTTCGCGATGTTTTTACAATACCCAGACAACATATTTTCAGCTACTTTGACCTTTTCCGGTCCCAGTGGATAGTAATTGTGAAGATCATGTAACTCTTGGGGGTATTCTAAATCAACTTCAAGTATCAAACCTTTGTTGCTGTCTTCTTTATACTTAGCCAGGTCTAACTTGTTGATCCGCTTTTGTGTCATCCATCTGAATCCGCCTGTTGGTAAATATTGACTCATAGCCCAACCATACAAATTATTAGCATCGAGATACATGATGTACTTCGAGGGCGCCTTCTCATCATACTCTTTCATGTATTTATTATTTGCTTTACCGTAACGGTTGGCTATATAGCTGATTCCTCCACGCATACCCTTTTCAATGAATTGAAACATATCAATATCAACCATAAGCTCTAGTTTAATGTCAGTCATTTTAAGCATGGCGTCCCATGATAAACCGGGAGATGTGAAATAGTGACACGGGTCCAGTTTATAGTACTCAAGGCATGTTTTCCTGAAGTTTTCAAATACATCAGCCAACAGTAGGATGTCTGATTTAAGGTACAGATCATGATAATCACCCATATAGATTTTTGACTCTGAATGTTTTTTTCGCAAAACATGACCTAAAAGTACGCCCTCTTGGTTTTTACGGTCTCTTGTCAGCTATAAAATCCCTTCGTAAAACGGTCTCCGGAACTGCCGAGCTTAGGGAACACAACTCGGAAACGTTTTGTGATAAGATTATGTAAAGCAAAAAGCCAGGTCCGTTAATTTACAAACAGCTAGTCAATGCCAAAGGTATAATCCCAAGCAATAGCCAAAATAAATGGCTTCAGGACTGCAACTATATCGATGAAGGTAACAATTTTAACTGGGAACTTGCTTACCTCATGACACCAAGATGCACCAAAAGCACTAAACTGATCGAGTTCCAGTTTAAACTCTTGCATAGGCGTATACCAACCAATGACTTTTTATTTAAAATAGGAAGAAAAGAAAACGAACAATGCACGTTTTGCCATGGTTCCGCGGAGACATTAATTCACCTATTTTGGTCATGTCATGTTACTTCCACCTTTTGGAAAAGAGTGACCGACTGGCTTCACGACAACCTCCTGTTAATTAACGAATACATTCTATTGAATATTATAGCGCTGGGCCTGAGGCCGGAATCTCATGCAAAATATGCGCTTCAATTAAACTATTTTTTCCTGTTAGCGCGTTATCATATATGGCAAGCCAAATTGGACGAAACGTCACCAAATTTTGCCTCCTTCTTACGTCTTGTCAAATCTAGACAAACAATAGAGACAAAAGCGGGAGACACCTCAAAATGGACTCCTTTGGTTGACTGCCTTTAATTTGTCTTTTTTCCTATTCCCCTGACGGACAATCTATTGGAAAATATGCGACAATTTTGTAATTATCAAAAAATTCTATGAGTGTATTACCAAATTGCTCCACTCTTAATTTTTTTTGTGTGTGTGTAACGTGCTCTTGTAATTGGTTTGTACATGTAATTTGTTTCTGTCACATGGCTGTTACATTAAAAGTTCTAAAAAAAAAAAAACAAAATCACCCATATTTTTAATTGAGAATGCATTCCAAACAGTCTGAGCATGCGTATAGTCTTCATCTGATATATGCTCATCACTCAATATACTGTAGAATTCTTCTTTTGGCGGCAGCTTTTGGTTAAATTTATAATAATAATAATTAATAATTTAGGACTTATATAGCGCATTTTCCATGTGTATATGTTCAAATGCGCTTTACAAGCAGATTGAATTGGAATTTGCAAATGTTGGTTTTTGTGGAGAGGGGAAAACCGGAGAACCCGGAGAAAAACCTCTCGGAGCAGAGAAGAGAACCAACAACAAACTCAACCCACATATGACGCCGAGTCAGGGAATCGAACCCGGGCCACATTGGTGGAAGGCGAGTGCTCTCACCACTGCGCCATCCCTGCTCCCCAATTTATTGAAACTATCCATATAGTCATAAGGATAAACAGCTTTCTGTGCCACCAGATTAAGATCCTTTCCCTTGAACTCTTGTGAGGTGTATTTTAAGGCTTCTTTTGGTAGATTGCCTACAAGTTTTTCCAAACTTGAGCTCATGAACTGGAAACTATCAAGAAAGGTCAAGTGATTACCAAGCATGAAAGCCATATACTTCTCCATGTTGTTAGGTATAGCATTGATTGCCATTTGACACTTTTCACCTTTCTTATTTGTGTAAGTGTGTTTCTTAACAATAGCACCAATCTCTTGCATTATAAAATGGCTGTCATAACCTCTCAAATTATGGAATATAACAGGAATCTTTATTTCTTCTGGGTTTATTCTGAGTTTTAGATTACATTCTTGATGGGCAGAGCCTCTGTATTTACCAGTGATGTGACAGTGATCTCGAACTCGGATATCTTTGTCAGTGTATTTTTTATCACAAATGTGACATTCTTTGGCTTTTTGGAATTCCTTCTTATCATCTTTTGTCATTTTTAATGGTTTGTTGAATTCTTTTTTCACAACCTTCTTGCAATATGCAACTTCCTCCAACATAAATTCCATGAATTTGTACACAGCCTTTTCACCTCTGTATATTGCTGCTGGTTTTCTATATTTATCGTCATAGCAACAAACAACTTTGTAACCATATCCACAGTCAGTATGCTTCTGATAGGCTTCAGTGTATGATTTATCATTGTTGGGTTGACAACCAGATATCTTTTCAGTTATAGCCTCAAAGTCTGCATATATCACAAATGGTACAGGTTGTTGTTTATGGAAATTATTGAATTTCAGTATGTTTTTACCTTTTTCTGGCATTTTTATTGCTTGTGTGCCATTGACTTGTATGCAGTTTTCTTTGTGATTAGTCAATACTCTTTCGGAGCTGAAACATTGCAAACATCGCATGCAGAAATGCTTTCTTTCCTTATGTTTAGTATGATTGTACATTAACCTGTTGAAATCTTTAATAAACACATAATGCTTTTTTTCATTTTCTGTTATAAGAAGAAGATTCAAACAGTCTTCATAATTCTCTTTTGAAATGTAAATTGGGTAGACTTGTTTCTCCTCATAACCAAATACATTGATGTTGATCTCATTTTGTTTTTCTATTTTGTTGTACTGTTTTGTTTTTCTATTTTGTTGTACTGTTTTGTTGTCACTGGAAATTCAATCCCAGTGTAATCCAAATTTTTGACATATTGCTTGTCGACTTTTTTAATCCTCTGTGGGTCTTTGTCTTGTGGATTCAAGTGCCTGATGTGACACCATCGGAAGCATTCATCATCCTCATTTTTCATATTAATCAATCCTTTTCTACTGTTTCTAAGTTCCTGAGGTAGTTTAATGTATGAAGAGCCTCTCATCGGTTGATATTTCACAACATTAAGATAATGGCTGTCAACAGATTCAATAGTCCAACCAGAACCTTCAGATACCCAAACTGCAATCTTATTCATTATTTGGTCTTTTGACAACTGTAGTGATTCAGTTACTTCCAGATTATTCACAATTGTTTGAGCTACACTGTTGAAATATGCGGTTTTGTATTCTATTGCTCCTTCAATTATTTTTCTAAATGTTACCTTTAGCGTTTCAACAAATTTGAGACCTTTAATTTCATTCAACAATTTTATAATATTATATGAAACAGCCTTTCTTGTGTTTTGCAGTTGCGCAAGCGGGTCTTTGTCATTTTTTATACCGATTTCAAAAGATTTTGTGAAACCTTTTAAAGCTTTCTCTGTTTGTACAATCTTAGTCCTGGGTTTAGGAACAGGCTTTTTCATTTGTTCTATCTCCTCCAACCTCTCAGCAGGCGGTGCTGGTAATCTTTTTCTTTCGAAGTAATCAACCAATTCTTTCACAGTTGGTCTTTTCGTCCTTGGGGCGGGAATCGGTTTTGTCCTTGGGGCAGGAATCGGTTTTGTCCTTCGGGCGGGAATCGGTTTGGTATCATCAACTATAACAACTTTTGGTTTCTGTTGCTTCAATAGAAATTCGATGAGCTTGGATTTGCTCAGTTTGTTTAGATCACTCTTGTTCATAATTATGTATTAGATAATAATTTGTTTATCTTTAAATGTCTGCATAAAAAATTTATATAAACAAAAATTATATAAACTATATTATAATGAGTAAGATTGAAATTGAAAAATGCGTTTATAATATCCATCCAATATACGACTTGTATGCCGCAGACAAGGATGGAAATGTGATAAATATTGTCAAGAAAGTACCCACAAAGGGCGCCAAACAACATTTTGGGTATATGAGGTGTTATGTGAGAAAACATGGTCAAAATGGTCAAAAGAAATATAGTGTCCATAGGTTTGTGTGGGAATGTCACAACGGTATTATTCCAGAAGGAAAAGTGATTGACCATATTAATGATGTGAAAGATGATAATCGTTTATGTAATATCCAACTTATAACACAGAGTGAAAACATCTTAAAATCAGTAAAAAGTCGGGATTATTCGCACAATAAATATATTGGAAAAAATCCAAAGTGTGTGAAAGCGATTAATGTTGACACTAAAGAAGTTTTGTACTTTAATAGTATACATGCTGTTGAACAACATCTTCAAATAAATAATGGAACTATCAAAAAAGTTTGTGATGGAGAAGAATATTGTAAATCAGGTACATCAAAGAAAGACGGATGTAAATACAAATTCGAGTATGTAAAAAAAGAAGATATGCCTGATAATTATTTTAAATCAGCTAATAAAAAACCAAGGAGAGTTTCTGATGAAGATAAAAAGAAAAGCCGCAATAAAGCAAACAAAAAATGGCAAAACAAAGAGTACAAGTGTCCTAGATGTGACAAAGTGATGAAAAATCATAACAGACAATATCACAATAAAATATGCAAATAGTTATTCTGTTGACAGATATGTTCTGCTCTCTTCCATGTGCTTAGTTATTTCATAAATCAAGTCTTCGAAACAGTTGCTCATTATGTATTTGCAGTTGTTTTTCTCATACATTTTCTTCATCATTATCTGTTTATTGGTGACTATGAAAATACCTGTTGGGCTTTTAAATTCAAGACACAAAGCATTGTATTTTTCAGTTGGATTGATCAGCATTAAATCACATTGTCCAGCCATATATCCTTTCTTATAACTTCTGATTCTCATGTTTGGGCTTATTTGATTTTCACCTAGTCCTGCGATCATTAATGCGTCTTCACATTTCCTTCTGATAAATGATACAACACTGCTATGTAGATCATATTCATTTTTAATTGAAATTATATTATTTTTCATATATTATAATAATTTATTTTTTATTTTTAATTGATTTTCGACCTGTGTGTAAATATAGTCAGGAATAATAATATTCTTGGCTACATAATAGCAAATAACAGTATATACAACTGTATCTTCTGTTATATATACATTAGATAATTTTCTCTTGAAGCAATTTCATATAACTTTTAAATCCTTGAACGGTATCCAACTGTTAAATTCGTCACTGTAACCCTTCCACTTCACCAAAGCTTGCTTCTTCTTGTAATCTCTGCGAATGACTTTATCAATACGGAATACATCCTGTCTGGCTTTTAATAATTCAGCTTCATAAAAACTCCCTTGTATTTCTTCATCGTTGAGATCTTTTAGTTTGTATGTTATTGGGTTTGTATATTGGATTTTATCAACTGTAAACACTTCTTCAGTCCAATTTGGTGTATATCCCTTGTCGAACACATTCCGTTTATACTTAGATATTCGGACCTTGTCACCTATTTTGAATTTCGGTTTCTGTTTTAATGTTTTCATATCACCATAAAAATTGAAGTAAACAGTTCCTTCATTCCTCTTATCAGATGCTTCAACGGGTGTCATCTTTGTGCTTGAATGTTTGGTATTATTATACTGTTTCACTAATTTTGGTAACATGTCTAAATACTGTGTATTACCTTGAACAGTGAACTGCTTCCACATTTTGGACTTGATTGTCCTATTCCATCTTTCAACTACTGATGACTTCTCTTCATTCTCAGTTGAGTACATCTGTACACTATGTTTCTCTAGCAAGTCCTTCAAGTGTTTATTGTAAAACTCTTTTCCCTTGTCGACCCATAAATACTGTGGTTTTCTGCCTTCCTTGAATATTGTTTTGAATGCTTCAGTGACAGATTCACCTTTCTGATCCTTCAATGGGACAATCCAACCATATTTGCTGAAGACATCAATAACCATAAGAAGATATCGATAACCTTTATTCCATTTACTGAACTGTTGCATTTCAACTAGATCACTTGCCCATATTTCATCAATTTTATTTACAATCACACGCCGCCGAGTGAAATTTCGTTTTATGGGTGCATGTAATTCATCAGCTAGTTTTTCTTGCCAGTTTTCTTCACTCGACGGCTTTTTCCGTTTTTTGAAACACCAAGACCAAGTTTCTGTTTTTTGTCGATTAAGAATCTAGCTGTTTGACCCCATTTTGGCATCTCACCATAAGGAATCTGATCAAGTGACTTGATCATTGTTCTATCACAATCACCTTTGTCTTTTTTCATGTCATAACAAATATCATGGTAAGCTGCAATCTCATCTACTTTATTGTAAGGTAGGACATTCCATTTTAACACCTCTCCAGTCAATGGATCATATTCCAGTTGTTCATCCAATGGATTATAAGGGCCCATATATTTATACTTACTTGGAGTCCAACCTGCTTTTGGCTTAGGAAGCTTGCCAATAACCTTATGAATATCAGTAGCACCACCACGTGTATAATCAATACCCTTGATATCTGTTTTATGGGTTTGTCTCTTGTCAGCACGCTTTGGACGTATTTTTGTACTTAAATCAAATAATGCTTTTTTTCCAACTGAACTAATAGCCGGCTTTGCTAGGGAAAGTCCTTTGTCAATCAAATACTGTTGATTTTTTGGATTTCTTAGAGCTTCTGAAGCGTAATATCTTCCAGCTTGCAATGCCTTTTTACCAATCATTGGAGCCGCATGACCAAGCAAATCTAATCCAGTTGTTAATAATGTTGATCCTATGCCCGCCCCTTCAGACGGGCTATTCAGTTTCCCTGTTTCCTGACAAATTTAGTCTTTGTGATTCCACATTCAGCACAAGTACATTTCATCATTGTTCTACCATTTTTCGTCTTTTGATATCTTTCACTTCCTGGGACACATTCAGTGACTTTCTTCTGTTTGACACAATAAGACTTCATATACCAATAGGTTAGATATTTTCGAAGTAATATATAATGAATCTGTGATTGACACTCACATCTGCTGGATTGAATTTGGAATTGTGTATTGTATTCAGAATAGATCTGCCTTTTGTCTCTCAAGAAGATAGTACAAACACCAATATCCACACAAGACTGAATCCCTTTCTTGTATCTCATCACCAGAGTATTCAAGTTGTTTACCGCTTGTCAACATATATATTTGAACTTCTGTCGGCATCATCAAACCGAAAGAGTCAAAGTATTCACAGTATTTATCATTTTTGAAATTCCTATAACAAACCCAATGAGTACCTGGTCCAATTTTGGAATCAAGATTGGCTATCCCACATTCATTGTTTTTTATTTGTCTCGGCAGGTTGTCTCTTGAAAATACTCCTCTGAAGTGTTTTATTCTAAGTTGTTTAACCCAATTGATTAAATCAAAGTTGGATAAGGGTTTATTTATGAATTTTAAAGAATTGTTCCTAGAATTGGGATTGAATTGAATGGACTGTTTTTGCCTAGTAGAAGTCCTTTTCCCTTTGTCTTTTTTTTTTTCATTCCATAACCGATTGGGTTATCCCATGTACCAATAACAGGTGGGGATCGCCATGGCATCATAGCATGTTTCCCACCACTTTTATTAACTGCAATGGAATCTGGAACGTGAACAGGTAATGACCGTCTGGGACGGCTGTGTTCAACATGCAAACCTTTTCCAGTTAATTTTCTGATTGCTTCTATGGCCAAAGGAATTCCAATACGGGCGAGTATTGTTCCAATACCATTTCCAATCTGTGTTTTTGTTGGTTTTATAACAACGTCTCCACCATACTGCATTTTTTGAATAATATCTGCCATCTGTCTCGTATTCAATAAATTTCCTACATTCAATAATTGGGATAAATTGGCATTAGGAATAAGAAATCCTCCACTTTGTTTCTTCCCAAATAGTTTATCAACACCGAGACTTGCTAATGAAGAAAGAGCACCAGTAGCCAATGCTGGAGCTGCCTTAGCTACGGCTTTAGTTGCATATGGCAATAGTTTTGTTCCAAGTGAAAAAAGACTGGACCAAAGAGAGCCTCCTTCTACAACTGCTTTTCTGATTTGATTTTTTGATATTTTGATGTCTGATCCTTTTCCCAATCTTTTTGATTTAATCAGTTTGTTGATTTGTCTCTTAGTCAACATTAGTTGATCATTACCTGTTTATTCATTATGTGATAACCTCAATGTTACAGCTGAATTTGTTGCATAAGCTTTTGCTAGCTTTTGTTTCTGACCCTGTGAAAGTGTCACTCCATGTGGGTAATAAGTAGTCATATAATATATGTTTATACTAAATTGTATTTAATATAAAACATTTGATTAATTAATTTATTTAATTTATTTAATTATTTAATTATTTAATTTATTTAATTTATTATTCAATTTACATTGATCTCAGAATTAATTTTCCATCAGTCTTTCTCATCTCAATATCCTGCTCATAGAGCACCAATGCATACACACTATAATCAGCATTTGCTGCAGCACTCAAAGTGTATTTGAAAGTCAGTTTTGTCATTCCATCTTTAATATCCTGTTTCTGTTTTGTCAGATCGAAATAAACAAAAGGGAATATTGTGCCAAAATTGTCTCTTGTGAGAAGGGTGCTTTCACTGAAATCATTTACAGCTTGAACATATTTTAAAACATCTCTAAATACTCTTGTTGGTTCTGTTGATGGTTTATAATGAACCTCTGGATAATCATTTCCATTGCCAACTTCAAGATAACAATCAGTCAAGGTTTGGTTATTTGCAACTGAGAATGTGTTATACAAGAATTTATTGGCCGTCTGATCAGAATCATTATCATCATTGATGATGAATACAAAGATATGCCTGGGTTTGTTTATTCCTGTGGAAATACGGAAATTGGCTGTCTGCTGTCTTGTTGAATTGCCTCTCTCAACCATTTCTCTCATGTAAGTCCACTTTCTGTTGTCAAGATAGTTGCTCATGTACAGTGACTTTCCCGCTGAATTGAAAACAATACGAGGAACAATTAACTGGAATTTAGTTAGTACCACACGACATTCATCAGCAGCTTGCCAAATCATATTGTCATCACTCTCAAGTGTTAGGTTCAACTCTATTTTTGAGTTAGGCATAAGTTCATCCCAAAAGCTCTTGAAAAAACCGTATCTATTCAATGCAAGTTCTGCATTTACTTTACCACCAGCAGTATTCAACGGTGCTTTGCGACCTGCGAAACCTTTGTTATAAGTAGCCACCTGAGCAACTCTGTCATCAGCAATCCTGTTGGTGTCAAGATAGAAAAACTCATTTGTTCCTTGACTTGAAGCATAACCTTGTGAATACTCAAGCAACGACTTAATATTTGTGGCTTGGTTGGCATCTCTGCACTCATAAACATCAATACCATTCATTTTTACATTAAGAGTGTTTATAAGAGCGTGAACTGAATTGACGATACCATTTCTATCATTTTCTGCAATGGCGGCTCCATCTGCAAGCTTCTTTACAATGAAATCAACATTCAAACGGGCATTGTACCAATCAAATGGTGTAGTCTCTCCACTGTTATCAACAACGAAACGGTAACCTGTTTTCCTCTGATGAGCATTGTTTGCTACTACAGTATTAAGTGCTGTCTCTAGTTCGAACACTTCATCTTCATATCTTTCGATGTATTTTGAGTCACGATAGTTTGACATATATTATTGTGTTAAATAAAAGTTAGTTTTTCATTTGATTTTACGTGGTCGACCTCTCTTTCTTCTGATCACACTCCCACTTCCACTCTTGCTCACACTCTCAGTTCCACTCTTTCTCTTTCTTAAAAGTTCTATTATTTTATCACCAGCTTTTTTGTCAGCGTGTTCACCAATTGTTGTGGCTGCTTTTTCTGCTGCTTTTTTTCCAGCTGTTTTGATAATGTCAGTCATGACACCTTCACCATGTTGTTCATATTTTTAAACTCAAACCGTTTCATATACTATTAGGTTTTATAATTCTGTCCCTCTCAAGAATAACTCAATATACCAATCTATCCCATTTAAATCAACCGGTTGTCTAGAAGAATCAGTGACATAAAAACGTATTGAGCTGATTGTATGTGTTGAGACAGGATTCCATGAAAGAAAACGAGGTTTGTAAGTGAAAGGTAAACTTCTAATGAGATCTGTGACTGGAATAACAGCGATTGTATTTGTGCTATTACCATCAACAATGCTATCTATCACCATATCACAATTAATATAAATTTCATCCACACCTCTTGTAATATCAGGTAGATTTGCTCCATATTCTGTTGCTGAAACTAATTTTGAATCGAAACGATAAGTTTTCTGAAATCAAGATTTCTCAGATCCACTCGATAGTTTTCATCAAGTTCAATCAAAATGCGATATGTTGACAAAACGAAATACATGTTAATACCATACTTGAATTTTGATTTGTCTGTTTCAGATGGATTCAGTACATGGCTGTTTTTTCTCATATACTCATGAATGTAACTATTGATATCGTCGTATGAATACATCCCGTCAACGAATGTTATTGTTTCCCAGTTTACACCTTTGTCATAGCTGTATTTCATTTGATTAATTCCAAAAAATTCTCCGATGTTGTACCAACTGTATGTCATATTAATAACATTCACTGCCATTTCATATTTCAAATCATTCGTTAATTTAAGAGGTGTATTGAATCTTTTTTCAAAATCATGACTCTTACTGACACCAATTTAGTCTCTGTTTTTACTGTTGAATCGTAATGAAATTTCTGTCATATACTTTTACATTAGATATTTCATCATTATTTTATTGAGCTCTTTGATTCCAATGACGCCCATTCTGTTTAATATGTGCAATATCTTTACAAACTCATTTCTGACACTCATACTGTTGTTACCAGCAAAAATAGACCCACCAAGTAACTGTAAACGTGAAAGCAAGTCACCAACATTATTATAATGAACAACACCTGCTCCATATTGTTTTCTCTTTCTCATTCCTTGCCCTGTTTTGTATTTGTAAGAACTCAATACATCTGCAATCGTTTCTCTGTATTTTTTTAAAGTTTGTATCTCTCGATCATAAGATTGTTTATCTTCTTGTGTTTTTGCATGTGATTTTTTCTTCCTATTTCTTTAGCTTTTTCTCCAGCTTTTTTCTTTTCTTCAAGAAGTTTTTGTGGGCTGACTTGAGTTAAATCGTTTGGTTTCAAAAACATAATTTGTTAATATAATCCTGTCATCTTTATCGAAATTGTTATCGATCGCTAATATGTTGGGTGTCCAATCCTCATCTTTATCTTCTTTAGGTGCTTCAATGGCTTTACGAAGTTCTGTTTCCATTGTAATTGCTCTAACATTAGATTCCATAACATCATCAAGTCCTTTTGTTAAAGCCTGTTGATTTTGTTTCAACTGTTCAATGACTTTATCCTGTTTTTTGTCAACACTTTCTTTCACACTCTTCTCGGCATCAATAGAGGGTTTCAGTAATTCTGATGTTGTATCATATACATCCTGTTTTCTGTATTCATAAGTCTTGATAACATCTCGAACTTTTTTTGTTTTATTTCCAGCTTCAATTCCACTTTTGAGAAGCCTTTTCATACGTTCTATATCCATATACAATTGTGTTAGACTAATCTAAACTGTTAACATATGGAAATTCCAAATTATGATATCATTCAGAATTCAAATAATTCATTCAGACAGTTGTATCCGTATATGCCAAAAGATACATTTAGAACGTTATTGGCTGGTAATTCTGGATCTGGAAAGACAACATTGTTCATGCATTTGATTATGGAACCATTGGTTTATTATGATCAGATACATCTTTATGCAAAAAATTTGGATCAAGACAAGTATCAATATCTGCGGAAAGTCATGGATGAAATAAGCAGGCAAGTTGGATATCCTGTATTGATATGCAGCCAAGATGAAATATCACCTGTTGAACAGATTAAAGACACTGATTTACAACGATTGGTTGTGTTTGATGATTTTGTGACTGATAAAAAACAAGATCAAATCATAAGCTATTTCATTCAAGGGAGACACAAAAACTGTTCTGTCATATATCTCACACAATCATTCTATGGATGCCCAAAATCTGTTAGACTTAATTGTAGCCATTTCTGCCTTTATGATTTTCCATCCACAAGAGAGAGAAACATTATTGCACAAGAACTTGGAATAGACAAGCAGAAATACATTGAAGCAACCAAGAAACCTTATTCTTTCTGTTATGTTGACAAGCCTATGAAAACGGTGAAGAGAAATTTTTATGGTTTAATATAATCTAATTGTATATGGCAGCTCCATTGCAAGTTCCAGAAAAATTTGACATGTCTAAATTCAAAAAGACAAAAAAAGATGAAAACGATAATGACAACAACAATGACAACAACAATGACAACAACAATGACAACAATGACAACAATAACAACAATGGTAATTGATAGAACAAACTTTCTGTGTTATCTAATCTAATATTATATGGGAGTTTTTAATTCTCCACAAAATCAAGATAAAACAAAAACTGGTGAAAGAGGTCCAGCTGGTCCAATTGGTCCCAAAGGTGATAAAGGTGATAAAGGTGAAAGAGGTCCAAAAGGTGATAAAGGTGATAGAGGTCCATTTGGTTTCAAAGGTAATAAAGGTGAAACAGGTGATGGATTTAGATTAACACAAGATGGTAATTATGATATTGAAAATAAACGTTTGACAAATGTTGGTGATCCAGTAAATCATTATGATTCTACTAACTTGGGATATGTTAATGATGCTGTTTTATCAATTGAAGGAACAAGGGAAAATCCATTTAAATTTCTTCTTGAAGATATATCAAAAACAACTATTCTCAGAAATGCGAATAATCTGACATTGGAAGATTTTGACAAAAGCCCTTACATAATAAATAAAAAAGCCTTGTCTTTTGTTATTCCTAATGCTGGCCTTACAACTGTTCTTCGTTTTAATCTGGCACAATTAGAAGTTTCAAAGTACACTTTTGTTGTTGAGTTTTATACAAACGGTAATCCAAATAATGCAACAGTTGATGATGATGCTTTGTCATCCAATTTGGTTGAGAGAAAAGATTCAATAAAAAGAGCATTCCCAAAGACTCATCTCGTTGATGGTTATATGAAGAGAATATTCTTCCTTGAAAAAACAAGTCATGGAGCTACATCAATGGAATTATTGTTGATATCACCTTATTTACAGAATAATGCAAAACATCATGTTATAGTTTATGGTGTTTACGGCTTTTCAAATATCATTTTATCACACATTCATGACCCTTTTTATGAAATTGAAAATGGTGTTTTTAAACTTAGTACAAACATTGACATGAATAATAATAAAATAATAAATGTTGGTGAAGGTATATCTGATGATGATTGTGTTACGAAAAAACAATAGGATTTGAAGTTGGATAGAGCAACTTTCGTTATTTCAAATGCTCTCCCAGGAATTCCAATTCTTGATGGGATTTCAATTGCTTTGATTCCATCTCTTTCTGTGTTGACTGTTGATCCACAAAATAGAGTTTCAAATTGGTTGGATCCAGTCAATAATGTAAATTTTACACAAACTAATAATTCAAAAAAACCTCTGTTATTAAGAGATTCCAATTTAAATAAATTTTTTCTTCGTTTTGATGGTAATAATGACTATTTGCAAATTCCATCATTTGATGTATCTAAAGTTGCTGGACAAAATGGAAATACATGCACTGTAATGCTTGTTGTAAATACAAAACAAATAAAGTCTCAATCTCAATTTCAGTGGGGTTTGGGTAATGTTCGCTTTGGCGTTCATATACCTTGGGAAGATGGAATATGTTACATTGATTTCGGTTCTGTAATTAATGGAAGACTTTCAGTAACTTCTTTGACTGATCTGACTGGTAATATTGAAGTTTGGACTATTCGCGTTAATGGTTCAAATATTGAACTATTCAGAGGTTCTTCATCAATGACGCCCATTGGATCAGGATCAATTTCAGAAACATTATCAGGAAATCCACAAAAAATGTTTATTGGTTGTCAAGTACATACTGATGGTTCACCAATCAATTTCTGTGAAATGGATCTATATGCTTTCGCTGTTTGGCAAAAATCACTAAGTGACACTGAATTGAAAAATATGTTTCGTTTCATAGAAGATTATTTCGTTGACCAAACTCCAAATGTTGACCTATCTTCATATGTTAAAAAAGATGGAAGTGTTGTTATGACTGGTAACCAGGATTTCGGTGGGTTCATTATCAAAGGTCATGGCATTGGAACTGACCCAGCAGATCTTGTCAATAAATCATACATTGATACCAATCTCGCATCCAAAAGTAGTATCGGTCAAACTCTACTTCGAGATGGAAAACAGGAAATGTTAGCTGATCTGGATCTTGGAGGCAATAAAATAAAAAATTTAGGAGTTCCAACCACAGATACTGATGCAGTAAGCAAGGCTTATGTGGATGATAAAACTAAAGACATCATTGGATTTACATCTGATGGAAGTTATGATTTTTTAAATAAACAATTGGAGAATGTTGGCCATATTCATACTTCAGACTATATTGACATGAATAATAATAAAATAACAAATTTAGCTGACCCGTCGAATGAAACTGATGCAGTGAACTTCAGAGTTTTAAATCGAGCTGGAATAGTTATGAGAGCAAACACTTTATTATTGAATGGAACAAATGCGATGGCAGCAGACTTAAAACTTGGAGGGCATAAAATCATTAACTTAAAAGAAGGAACAAATAAAACCGATGCCGTAAATTTAGATCAATTAGAAAAAAGTCATATTTCATCTGCTTCTCATCCAAAGAATGCTTTCAAATATTTGATGAATGATATCGATGAAGTCAGTACTGAATATGGCTTGAAAGTTAATGGATATGTCAATTTACCTCGTTCACCACATTTGATTTCAAAAAAGGTCATTGATGTAGACTTGAATAAAGAAGCCAATCATATTTACAGAGCTAGAATTGGTTTTAATATGTACACAATAAAAGATGGAAAATACACTTTCATTCTTGAATGGCTATTTCCTGATTATGAAGGAATGAATCTTAGTAGTGTAACATTCAGTGCAACTGGCGGAATTACAATTCATAGAACTGTAGGGAGAAAATTTGATAACAGAAATGAAGATCATTCGAGATATTTATTATGGTTTGAAAAACCTTCAGTAAGTTCGCCACCTGAATATTTATATTGTACAATACATATTAATGCTAACCCAACTTATCCAAATAAGTACAAAGTTCATTGTGTTGCATATGGTATTGACTTTGAAGCTGCAGACGTTCCATCAAGTGTTTACGACTTCACAGAAGCTTATAAAATCGTAAATGAAAAAATACAATTACAAACTGATTTAGATTTGAATGGACATGCTTTGATTAAAAATTCATCAAACTTATTTGACGGTCAAAATGGTGAATTGACAATGCTAAATAATATTAATATGAACAGCTTTCTTATAAGTGAGGCTAAACTTGGTGGTGATTTAAATCTGAATGGCTATAGAATTCATAATAATAGTTTGAATCTATTTCGTTCAAGCGTTAGAGGTGTAATTATGGAAACAGCTTTCGATTTGGGTGGATTTGCTCTCTATCAGCCAAAATTAGGAGGTGATCTAGATTTGAATGGGAATGGAATAATTGGTCAAATACAATATTTAAATTGCTTTGTTAAAGCCAAACAAGGACATAATAAGAATGCTTTGAAGCCTGTATTAATTAATGGCGCTGAATTTTTAGTTATTCATAACAATAACTTCCATATTAAGAATATGTATATAATACAAGGAACAAAACCCGGAATGTTCTACTTCAAGAAAAAAGCTGAAGGTGCTGGGTTATTGCCATTACCAGCAACTATTTTCGAATATAGAATTCCTTCTATGAGTAGAAATATAAGAACAGTTGCAGTCAATAAATCATTATCGAGAGGCTATTTTATAATTGACTATTCACATCCTAATACAGGTGCTTTCGATACAGCATTCACACTTGAAGTAATTATGAATTAATCTAAAATAATATTATATGGGAGTTTTTAATTCTCCACAAAATCAAGACAATAAAGGTGATACTGGTGTTGTTGGTCCCAAAGGTGATACTGGTGCAATTGGTCCTAAAGGTGATAGAGGTGATAAAGGAATTGGTTTTACATTAACACAAGATGGTCACTATGATCTTGGAAACAAACATTTGACTAATGTAAAAGCAGGCAATGATTCTGATCATGTTGTAATCAAATCACAAGTTTCAGATATTGTCAGAGATAGTTTTTTAGATCTACGAGTTTCTGAATTCATCAGATTATACTCTAAATGTACTTATCAAATCGACAGAGCGAATAATAATGTTTTAGATATGAATGCAGACAGAAAAGTTGAAACATTGTACGATCTCTCGAATGAAGAAAATAATGCAACACAATCAACTTTAAACATAAGACCCACTGTTTGTACTAAAGCTGAGAAACATAATGGACGTTATTTTTTGAAGTTTGATGGATCACAGAGAATGATAAGTCAAATCAATTTAAATAATAATGCTGTCAATATCTTCATTGTTTATAAATTAAATTCAAATACAGGTAGAAATGCATGGAAAAATGGACTTTTTGGTCATGACGATGGGGGTTATGATAAGTTTGTCAGCTATTACAATGGTTCAAATTTAGCAATAAGTGGTGTTGATGAAAAGAATTGTGTGTATTTCGGTCCTGATGCATCCATACAGAACTTCAGAAAGATATCAGATTATTCCTCAAATGACTTGGGGCAGATTAATGTTTGGCACTGCTTGTCCGTTCATTGGGATAATTTATCTTCTCCAAATACCAATACCAGCAAGATCTATTGGAATGGAAAACATATGGCAGATTTTACAGCGGCTAACCGAACTGGTAGCACACAAATGACTTTCGGTGATTTGAATCCAAGCTCCATAGCACCATTGGATGGCTCCATTGCTTTCTTCTGTGTCTATTTGGATATTATATTACATGATAAAACAATTTTAGACCATCATCGAGTTTTAATGTAACGATATAGTATATGATAGAAGACATAATAAAATATGTTGAACATTCATTCGAAGAAACCAAAAAACAGTATCCTTATGTTGATGACTCGATACTTAAATCATCTCTTGTATACCAGTTTCTGTATCATAAGCATTTCAATAAATTGCATACAGTTGAAAACATATTACATGTTCACAAGGATATTGGGCTTATTGGCCCTGGAAGTGGTTGTATTACACGATTTCTTGAAAGAACACTTGGTTGGATTGATGTATTGAACTCACATGGTATTCTACATGATGCTTTCGGTAGATTCTATGATTATTATTCACTTGATCGAGGGTACACATATGCTTTGTCAGAGAATGCAACATCAAGATTGATGAAAAGATCTCCATTATGTGGTCAGATATCTGGAATACTTTATTGTATATTCAAGAGAATAATAATATAAAATATATATATGAAAGAGCGTAAAAGCATATTCAGCTGGACCCATATTTCAGGTAAATTAACAGAAGATCAGGTAAATGAATTAAAAGCCTATTACCACACCTATCACAGAAAGTGTTGGGCTCATAAACAGGCAGTTAAACGGTTCAAAAAATGGAAATTACTTGGGAACTCATTGTCTATCATCTTTGCAACTGGAGGTCTCGCTGCAAGTGTGGCAACAGGTGGTGTTAGTTTGGTAGCTATTAGTACAGCATCACTTTTGATACAAGGGTGGATGAAGCATAAAAACCTCGATTTGAAAATCCAAAATTGCACATATGCTTATCAAAGCTATCAACATCTACTCAATACCATAAAAGACAAGTTGAGAAGTGGTGATTTTGATGCTTCAAGCATACAAATCTCAATGAAGAATATCGATGATTATGTGACTGACAACAGTCCAATTATTGATAAGTACCTTCTGAAATATGATGAAAAATTCACTGCTTGATAATACGAATAATCTTATCAAATCTCAATAATAGAATCTCAACCCAATATCGATCATAAAATCCAAGCGTCTTTTTTGATCTAGTAACTATTATTTCATCAAATGGAAGATCAAGCATTAAAAATATTTGCTTAAGCATAAATTTCGTACTTATCATCCTTTTACGATTCTTATTCACCAGAGGGAGGACAGTGTCTATCTCTTCGAATATTTTCAATATTTTTCCCTTATCTTTTACTGAAATTTGAAATCTATTCTTGCGACATATACCATTTATCACATTTTCAATATGGTACTTCCGATGATACACAGATTTCCGCTTTATTTTATACATATTATCATGAAAGTCAACAAACTCTTTACAATAATCATAACCATGAACTGAACCACAATTTAGACAAACATTTTCACCATCATCGTTAAACATTTTCTGATTATCACAGCAAGGTGCTTTCACACTTTTAACAACTTTGACGAATAGCTGATCACAAAAATAACATGACAATTCTCCCATATTTTTCAATTCATTGTGAATTACTGAATTACAACTCATTTCTATACTATTATATGAGATTTTATTTTTATGTTTCCATCCAATGAGGTCACGTGAGAAATAATAGCTATAGGTGATGACTCATTTCCTGTTTTTCCGAGAATGTCACACTTGGTGATTTTTCCGAGAAAGTCACGCATTTTAATAAACTATAGATTCCAAAAATACGAGATCAAAAATAAAATAACTATAGTTTTTCCAAAATCCGAGATCATTTTGCTAAAACACCCCCCTAAATTAATTTTTACGCTGAAACCCCAAACACTATACTACTTTCTCGACTGCTTGCCTCGCATGGCTTATCAATGCCGCGACTTTCACGCAAGCTCGCGAGTTCTTATCATGAAGGAGGAACTGTCTGACCCGTGTGATCGTTTAGCATCCTGTATAGTGTCTCTCCCTTAAGGATTAATAAATATGTATGTACTTTATGTATTAAGGGGTGTACTTCCACAGGATAACCAAGGGTTATTCAATGTATGGTCATTACGGCGGTAACACAGAAAAACTCGTATTGCTCTTCGTTGTACAATCGGAGTATGACTTTCATGGTCATCTGATATTTAAAGAAGAAACAAAAAGATATTAGGTCAGTAAATGAACAGATAGCTGAAGTTTGAAATTAAGCAAAGTAAGAAAAACTTACGTTCTTGGTGTAAAATTTTTCTTTTGACAAGAAACGGGAAATTTAGAAAACAAAAAGTTTCGAAAAAATCTCCCTCTGTTTCTTTTTAAGTGTACTGTATACGAGTGGTTGCGCTCCAGGCGTCGCTTTCACTGAAAAACACTAAAGGTAATACCGAATGAACATGATTTTAGTTTCTCAAGAGCCATGGAGTCACAGGCCCTGATTTAATTTTCTCAATTGACTAGTACGGTTTGATTTGTCTGTCCGTTACAATGAATTCTATTTTTTAATTTACGTGGCGTTTTTAATTGCTGTTAAAATGAGCAAATTAGAAAGACAGTTTTGTAAAACCGCGTTTGGAAATTAAAAATCCACGCTACAAACAAATTCTGCAGTCCTCTCTGTCTATGCTACTCACGACAATGTTAGTCGGTTTGTGTGGCGTGGTTTTTCTACTTGTTATGGGTCTTGAATTAAAGGAGCTACGTCACGATCCTTGGATTTTGAAAAGTTCAACCCCATTATTTCAATAAGGTCATTTTTAATCCGTTTCAGTCATCTCAATCCTTCACCATCCTCACCATAATTGCAGTTATTCTTGTCTCTTTGATGCTCATCTTTCCTGAAAAATTGAATTACTCAAAATACCATGACCGAGCTCCTTTAAATCCCATGCAGCTACTACGGTGCCAATTATGAGTTGTTACCGATACAATTTTAGCGAAATTAAGCAAGGACGACAGCAACGGCAATGAGAACGCCACAAAATAATAGTTTTAGTCTAAAGAGAAAACCAGTGGCACCGCACATGGGCAGCTTACATTTTGATACATTTCTTTTCCGTTGACTGCAAAAGAACAGGAAACTTGCACACCGCTTTGCAACAAATCTCTGCATGGAGATACTGAGAACAATGGTCAAACGGAACAAATTGATGCGGTGGACGAAGAAAAGAAGCTAATGAGAGAAGTACTGTTTACTTCCATCAGCATGACGGGGATGGCTTAGATTGAAAACCACCTATTAGAACTTAACGATGACGTGAATTTATATTTTCAAATGACGTTTGTTTTGCTGTTACCGTCGTCCGAGATGACATTCCAGGTTAGCAGGCTAGGAATGAAATAGCGATAGAAGATTTACCTGAAATCCAGGGGGGAATTCCCTCATTAGATCTGCATATTTGAACACGAACTTTTCTAGGAAAGGGCAAAACAGTGATGAAAAAACCAAAATTGTGCAACCCCCCCGCCAGAAACAAAAACAAAAAAACAAAAAAAAAAAAACAAAAACATAAACTCCCCGACTTTTACCATGACAACAAAGAAAACAGTGGAAAGCATTTACCAAGATGGCGATCTATGTTCCCTAAGAAAAGAAATTCGCTCGTTGCAATAACCGAAATTAGCCGTGAAATCTGATGCATAATTATTTCAGTATTCCTAGACGTTGTGTCTATTGGGTAGACACTAAAGTTTCAATATAAGGAGTCTTGCAAGACTTCGAGAGTATCGACATGCGTTGATTAAAAGAAAGGACCATACGCCGCCCCTACAATCTTCCCTTAGAAACTGACGGAAAATCAAGCCTTAGCCATAGTTTGAAAAGCTAGTGCAGTATAAAGGAGGTGAAAGGTATTACTCCCCTGTGGGCCTTCTTGAATCTACTGATATTTTGATTGGTGTACTTACCTCCTTTAGGTATGTTGCAAAGATTTGCGAGTTCAGTCTGGTGACACAGTTCATCTCTACCTCTTGCCAGGACCCGGCCGTCCGACACAGATACAAGTTCATATTGTGATGTTGCGGCAAATACGTCGACGGCTGTTAGAGAGAATCACAAAAATGCCACTAAATTGAAGACTGATGCGATGTACTAAGGCGTGGCTAAGCTGTTTGTTTCAAAAAGTCAAACTAATAACTAAAGTTTTAATTAAGAAAGCACTCGATGCTCTTAATCCGGTAAAAGTTAGTGTCTCGGATGAAACTTCATTCATCGTCAGTTGCAGATATGAAATTAGTTTGAATACGACAATTACAACTACAATTGATAAGCTTCAGAAAGTGTGATGAAACAAGTGACGATGGATGGGCGAGTTTCATCCAAAACCTGTTTTGCCGGTTTTTAAAAACATCGTTTGGTTTCTCTGAAGTATTATGTCGTCTAACAATGCTAAACAACTTTGGTAACCTTTTTATACCATTCTCGTGTTAAGTCGGTGGTCAAGTGGGAAGGAGCGTTACGTGACGAAAAAGCCGCACATTGAGGGTAATAATCCCGGGCATGAATGCAAATATTGGTAGTGATTAATGAACAGACACTGTTGGCTCATGATATGAAAGTGACCGTAACTTGATGCTTCTGATCGCATGAGGGAAAAATGTTAAATCCAAGGTTTGAATTCTTCGAATTTTCCATCGTAGTAGAAAATTGCTATCGTATAGCCAGGAGTAGATTGTCAATAAACTATGACTTTCAAACCGATTACAATCTCCTTTGCCCCTTTTGAGTATTTATTACAACCTGGGTGATGTTGATCTTACAAGTATCGAGCCTTGCAACTGCAGAACACAACATGCCATTTATGTCTTATTTTTCTCCTTTGCTTTCTTTCTGTTATTTGTCTACTCAATGATGTTGCGGCATATCTTTAAAAATCAAATAAGTATGGAACATATAAGGGTTAAGCTCTGAAATATTTGTAAAGAAAAGCTAAAAAATTCAAATTATTGAAGGGCAAAGCTTCGAGTAGCTTCCACGACTAACTGTTTTTAGTTAATGACCAAACAAACTTTACGACACCCCCAGCCAGTCGCCAAAGAAGAAGGCATTTTTCAGCTTAGGAAAACTTCAAGCTTCAACAACACAACGCTCTTTTATCTGAATTTAACTTGGTAAAGTTGAGTAAATCACAAGGAACACATCACTTTAAAGAACTCATGAACCCTTGCAGCTATTTTGAAATTTCTGTATCACGTGACGCATTTTGACCGATCACGAGGACGACAACATATTGACAAATTGGACTGGTAGTAAGGAGCCAATCGGAGCACTTGCTTCTTAATGTCACTTTGTTATCTTACCAGGGGTGAACGTAACGGTAACATTAAAGGGTTTTCCAGAAGGAATAAATGGCCATGGCTTCAGTTTGATTTCTGTAGTCTTGTCCTGATGAGGACCTGTGAAGATGTTATGTAATTGTCAAAATTTACTCGACTGATGCAGATTGGTGACCAGTGCAGGAAGGACACATTTGTACCGCTCCTTTATCTTCAAGAAGATTTTTGCAACGCCATTGCAACTAGTAGAAGTGGGTAGTAAGGTTAAAAAGTCTGTTCATAATGAAAGAAATAGCAATGACTTGAAAGAAACACACAGACAACGTACAGGGGAGCAGGGATGGCGTAGTGGTGGGAGCACTCGCCTTCCACCAATGTGGCCCGGGTTCGATTCCCGGACTTGACGTCATATGTGGGTTGAGATTGTTGGTTCTCTTCTCTGCTCCGAGAGGTTTTTCTCCGGGTTCTCCGGTTTTCCCCTCTCCACAAAAACCAACATTTCCAAA
>JAEMWC010000479.1:147500-172500 GCA_016490735.1 Pachyseris speciosa
CATGAGCCGATCCAAATGCATAACAAATCAACCTCGGTCTGTTTATTTTCGCGATCTAGTTGGGTTCGGCAGAATTAAGATCGACGTTTGTCTCAATAGGGGAACTTAACGAATTTGGGTCGACCTAAACTGTAGTTAAGTTCAGCTTATGTGAAGTACGGCGCTTAAACCGGGCCTAACATTTGCAGCAATAATCTTTCCAGCGATCACTGACACTTTTAAAAAGAAATAACACACATTGAAAATGTTCTGACCTGCACTTGATCATCAGCAGCTTCAAACTTTTCGCTTACAGATATGATGTTTTGTAGGAGGAAAAAAAAAAAAAAAAAAAAAAAACGAGAAGAATCGCCGTTCTCGTTGTTGTTGTTGTTTTTATATTCTGCTCGGCCTCGGTTCCAGTTTTTGTTCCACGCATCAACACAAATATCTAATATATATATTTAGCCAAGCCTAAAAGCGGAGCTCCAAAAGCATTCTTTTTCTACTGGCATTTACATATAGTCTGCTTGTCATATCACCCATCTGACCTCACTCAAGCTACAGACCCAAAGCTGTAAAAGATAGTATGAAAAGGTGATCTGAGCCACTGGCACAGTGGATTTGGACCCTCCAGTCCAGATCTGCATGTGGATCAGATTTGATAATAAAATATTGGGCATTTGGTTGATATCACTTTCAAGGTAATTAACAATGTAGTATGAGGATTTAAGGTAATGATTCACCAAAGCAAAAGTGCTGGAAATCCGTGTTAGCCATGTTAACTTGAATTTCTATTTTGCAAGAAAGGTAAGGACTGGTCTCACATTTCTCCATGTACATTTGAAATTGCACAACATACTTCATCAAACATCAAAAATCCCATTAAACATTAATGCCAAATGTCATTCAAACATCCCACAAGATTGGTGTGACCAGCTATGAATAAAATTAATTAAAAGACTGCCTGCAGGAGAAGGAAGTACATTGATGAGAAAGAGCTTACTTGAAGTTTAATTTTAAGTTTAATAATTTCTTTTCATGCGAATACATCTAAGTTGAAACAAAAAAAGTCGGCTATTACTGTATTACAAATTCTAAAAACTAAGAGGTGAAATTTAAACGTGGCCCAAAGCTAACCTAATCAAATTAAATCGAATACTTGTCTCTTACAAGTCACCCCTGCTTTGAGATTGACATTAAAAATAAAGAAGTAAAATTGAAATACAATCCAAAGATAACCTAATTAAATTACATACTTGTCACTCACAAGCTACATCTGATCTAAAATTGACACAAATAATGTACTAGATAGGACTTAAAACTGCTTAAAGAAGGTGCATGTATGATGTTCGATGGAACACCATTCCAGTCTGGTATGTAGCGATTATAAAAAGAAAAGCTGAAGACCATATATATATATATATATATAGACAAGGTTAATTTGGGAACAGAAATCATCAACTAAGTAATTAAGTGAAAATTTGGCTCAGCCAGGAATCGAACCTGGGTCTCCAGATTACCGGTCGGATGCCTTAACCACTAGGCCACTGAACCAACCACACTGGGTTGACACATATTTTAACTGTACAACACATACACAGTGTGGCCTTATTTTTATGGTAAGGTCCTAGGAGACAATTTCACACATTTTCTGCAACCAGGATCACGTCACTACTCCCCGATCGATCAGCGATGCAAGGCCAAATCCCCCTGGAAATTATTTAAGTACAGTAAGGTAGGGAGGGGATATATTAGCAACTGATTGCCTTAATTACTTAGGATCACCAGCCTATTCCCGTTTGGATGGCGATTCTTTAGCGATTTCTGAGAAATACAAACAGACAAGGTTAATTTGGGAACAGAAATCATCAACTAAGTAATTAAGTGAAAATTTGGCTCAGCCAGGAATCGAACCTGGGTCTCCAGATTACCGGTCGGATGCCTTAACCACTAGGCCACTGAACCAACCACACTGGGTTGACACATATTTTAACTGTACAACACATACACAGTGTGGCCTTATTTTTATGGTAAGGTCCTAGGAGACAATTTCACACATTTTCTGCAACCAGGATCACGTCACTACTCCCCGATCGATCAGCGATGCAAGGCCAAATCCCCCTGGAAATTATTTAAGTACAGTAAGGTAGGGAGGGGATATATTAGCAACTGATTGCCTTAATTACTTAGGATCACCAGCCTATTCCCGTTTGGATGGCGATTCTTTAGCGATTTCTGAGAAATACAAACAGACAAGGTTAATTTGGGAACAGAAATCATCAACTAAGTAATTAAGTGAAAATTTGGCTCAGCCAGGAATCGAACCTGGGTCTCCAGATTACCGGTCGGATGCCTTAACCACTAGGCCACTGAACCAACCACACTGGGTTGACACATATTTTAACTGTACAACACATACACAGTGTGGCCTTATTTTTATGGTAAGGTCCTAGGAGACAATTTCACACATTTTCTGCAACCAGGATCACGTCACTACTCCCCGATCGATCAGCGATGCAAGGCCAAATCCCCCTGGAAATTATTTAAGTACAGTAAGGTAGGGAGGGGATATATTAGCAACTGATTGCCTTAATTACTTAGGATCACCAGCCTATTCCCGTTTGGATGGCGATTCTTTAGCGATTTCTGAGAAATACAAACAGACAAGGTTAATTTGGGAACAGAAATCATCAACTAAGTAATTAAGTGAAAATTTGGCTCAGCCAGGAATCGAACCTGGGTCTCCAGATTACCGGTCGGATGCCTTAACCACTAGGCCACTGAACCAACCACACTGGGTTGACACATATTTTAACTGTACAACACATACACAGTGTGGCCTTATTTTTATGGTAAGGTCCTAGGAGACAATTTCACACATTTTCTGCAACCAGGATCACGTCACTACTCCCCGATCGATCAGCGATGCAAGGCCAAATCCCCCTGGAAATTATTTAAGTACAGTAAGGTAGGGAGGGGATATATTAGCAACTGATTGCCTTAATTACTTAGGATCACCAGCCTATTCCCGTTTGGATGGCGATTCTTTAGCGATTTCTGAGAAATACAAACAGACAAGGTTAATTTGGGAACAGAAATCATCAACTAAGTAATTAAGTGAAAATTTGGCTCAGCCAGGAATCGAACCTGGGTCTCCAGATTACCGGTCGGATGCCTTAACCACTAGGCCACTGAACCAACCACACTGGGTTGACACATATTTTAACTGTACAACACATACACAGTGTGGCCTTATTTTTATGGTAAGGTCCTAGGAGACAATTTCACACATTTTCTGCAACCAGGATCACGTCACTACTCCCCGATCGATCAGCGATGCAAGGCCAAATCCCCTGGAAATTATTTAAGTACAGTAAGGTAGGGAGGGGATATATTAGCAACTGATTGCCTTAATTACTTAGGATCACCAGCCTATTCCCGTTTGGATGGCGATTCTTTAGCGATTTCTGAGAAATACAAACAGACAAGGTTAATTTGGGAACAGAAATCATCAACTAAGTAATTAGTTAAGGCATCCGACCGGTAATCTGGAGACCCAGGTTCGATTCCTGGCTGAGCCAAATTTTCACTTAATTACTTAGTTGATGATTTCTGTTCCCAAATTAACCTTGTCTGTTTGTATTTCTCAGAAATCGCTAAAGAATCGCCATCCAAACGGGAATAGGCTGGTGATCCTAAGTAATTAAGGCAATCAGTTGCTAATATATCCCCTCCCTACCTTACTGTACTTAAATAATTTCCAGGGGGATTTGGCCTTGCATCGCTGATCGATCGGGGAGTAGTGACGTGATCCTGGTTGCAGAAAATGTGTGAAATTGTCTCCTAGGACCTTACCATAAAAATAAGGCCACACTGTGTATGTGTTGTACAGTTAAAATATGTGTCAACCCAGTGTGGTTGGTTCAGTGGCCTAGTGGTTAAGGCATCCGACCGGTAATCTGGAGACCCAGGTTCGATTCCTGGCTGAGCCAAATTTTCACTTAATTACTTAGTTGATGATTTCTGTTCCCAAATTAACCTTGTCTGTTTGTATTTCTCAGAAATCGCTAAAGAATCGCCATCCAAACGGGAATAGGCTGGTGATCCTAAGTAATTAAGGCAATCAGTTGCTAATATATCCCTCCCTACCTTACTGTACTTAAATAATTTCCAGGGGGATTTGGCCTTGCATCGCTGATCGATCGGGGAGTAGTGACGTGATCCTGGTTGCAGAAAATGTGTGAAATTGTCTCCTAGGACCTTACCATAAAAATAAGGCCACACTGTGTATGTGTTGTACAGTTAAAATATGTGTCAACCCAGTGTGGTTGGTTCAGTGGCCTAGTGGTTAAGGCATCCGACCGGTAATCTGGAGACCCAGGTTCGATTCCTGGCTGAGCCAAATTTTCACTTAATTACTTAGTTGATGATTTCTGTTCCCAAATTAACCTTGTCTGTTTGTATTTCTCAGAAATCGCTAAAGAATCGCCATCCAAACGGGAATAGGCTGGTGATCCTAAGTAATTAAGGCAATCAGTTGCTAATATATCCCCTCCCTACCTTACTGTACATATATATATATATATATATATATATATATATATATATATATATATATATATATATATATATATATATATATATTTAGTCAGGCCAAGCCTGGAATCGGAACCGTACACACTCTCACCGAGCAACTTCGCATGGCTTTATTTGGGCCAGTTTAATTTGTGTCCAAAACAACTGAGCAGGAGCAGAGAAAACGAAGAGTTTTCGATAGCAAACGTTTTTAAAAAAAAAGAGACATTCGTGAGTCCTAAATACTTTCAGATAAAAGCGTAACGGAATTCAAAGCGGATAAAAAAAATACACTACAAGCGAACAAAGTACGATGCGAGTGTTTTGCTCGAAGAAGGAGAAGGTGGAGAAATTAAACAAGACTAGCTTGTAATAAAAATAGCTTGTACTGATTAATCTAAAAAAAATCGATATTTATTTTGACATAAACGCCCGTAGAAAACACAATAAAGGGTCAAAACTTATCGTTAAGAGCAGTCAACAGGAATTGACCGCGGTTCAAAAACAACAGAACAACAAACATAAGTATTACAAGAAAACAAAGCACAATCCGAATAATATTTCTTCGAAGATTCTTGGAGAAGGTGAAGAAATTAGACAAGTAACAAACTTTGCTTAGCAATTTTGACATAAATGTCCGTAGAAAAGACAAAAATGTGGTCCACACCTGATCGTTTAGAGCAGTCAACAGGAATCACTCGGAACGCGACAGAGCTGAATAATAGCGCCATTTCCCACAAAATCTTTCCTTGGCTGACACAAAACGCTAAAGAGCTTTTATAGTTTTACTGGTACTTCCCATGTCTTCCGAAGAACCTTCTTCAATTAATGATTCTCAGTGGCAAAGCGTCATCAAGTTAACGAAGAAAGCGCTTGCCAAACCACACCAGCATTTCTCTCGCAGACCCGTTCACTATAAAAATTATCAAAGCCAGCCCAGCCAGTCAACCCATTTCGGTGTTTTTAACATCCAAACGCTGATTCTTACCGGTTCAAACAAATTAAGACGGCATGTTTATAGACGGCGAAACTTAATATTGTTGTTTACAGACCGCATTCGACGAAGATTAAAACGTTTTTCAAATGACGAGTGAAGCGCGCTGGTCTTTGACATTTTTGACAGCATTTTGACAACCTTATGTCAGATTTTGAGACGTGCACATGCACATGCATTTAATCGACTTTTTTTTTTCTCGAGCTTGAGTTTCCGCCTTTAATGCTTAATTTTACGAGGACTCATTGTGATTACGTGTTATTAAGATAAGGGCAAAAATTTCTTAACGCTGTTGAGGTACCAAGGTCGAAAACAGTCAGGCAAGCCGAGTAAAAACACTCGCTCGCTTGCAAAGAAAACAACGTAACAAAACAAAAAACAATTCAACCACTTGTTTGCGTCCAAAACGAGTTAGATGATTGTTATTTATATCCATTCGAGAGAAAAAGACAAGTTTCATTCCTGAACAAAAGTAACAGCGATTAAACCAAATGTTAAGCTTCTATTTATTTAATTTACCTCACTGCCTTGTGTTGTAGAGGTTTCTACCACTTGAAAATACGTAAGCTTCAGTAAAGTAAAAACAAGCATCCGCAAAAATAGCAAACGGTTTGTCCAAAGAAAGAGCTTCTTCCACAGAGTTTGAGCTACTCATTCCTCCCATTAATACCGTTGAACTGTTAAGTGACTTTTCTTGGCGAGATGCAAGATGCCATGGTGAAGTGAAAGCCCTTGACGCGTTGAATTATACTGTTTTCAACCGCACAATCGATCCAAGTTTTCCTGTGAAAAATCTTTCGTCCTTCCTTTCATCACTTGAAAATTCACCTTCCGGAGTATCTTTTGAAAAGTTCTTGATTTTAATGCGAAAGACAAACTTCGATCGAAGAAGATGAAGTTGTTTTGCTCAAAATAAAGAAACCAGCTGAATGTGAAATTACGAGCCGCAGAAAGCGCGCGAAAAATTTAAAAGCCTCGATTTGGTTTGGGTGTCCCACACATGGCTTGAGCCTGCGATCCAATCGAAAGCAAGTACCTGGTCAGCGGTCAACTTCAAAAAAACAGCCGACCTCGATGAGCTCTTAACTTGAGCCCGCGATATGGTCACGTGACACTGGTCAGCGGATACCTTGTTTTGACAGGTGTCAATTGGCTATAAGATGGATGTCCAGTATCAAAGACGTACGCTGTAAAGTAGCTGGCCAGCTGGGCCAGGTGGTGTATAGCCGCCATGTTGGATTATTATGATTATTATTAGGATATTATTAATTATTGGGCGACTCCGTCGTCGTACGTACGCGCCCACGAGCAATACCGCTAGCCAATTTTACCATGCGAAAAGCAGTTGACGGGTTTCTATAGGTATGGTGCTCCGCTTGGCGGCCCTCCGGGCCGCCGGAGCTCCGCTATAAGCCATTTCTTGAAGCATAAGCTGGACATTTGTCTTGCTTATCCCTAATCAATGGCCGTTTTTATGCTAGGGACGTTAAAGTCGTCTTGAGACGACTTTAACGTCTAATATAAAAACGGTAAATAAGAAAGACGCATTTAACGTCTGACGACTTTAACGTCTTCATTTCAGTGCTTCGTTTAGACGTACTAAACGGACGACTTTAACGTCTCAGACGTTAAATGCGTCTAGTATAAAAACGGGACCCCATAACTGGGAAGCTTTTAGCCCTGAATTCCTTTGTTTATCTGCATTTCGTTCTTTCCATGATCTCTTGGTCGCCACAGCACACAAGCCAAGTGTTTCGGTCATATCTACTTCCCCGTCCGACGCCTGAAAAAGCCGCTTCAGCGACTGATTTTCTTTGTCAAATACATTTACTTCTCCTTTTCTTTTCTTTCTTGATCTACGTCAAGAAATAGACTTCAGAAGCTACAATTCAGCCATATTTATTTAACGCCAAGTATACTCGTACAGTTAGTTGCCCTATTTCCGGACAATTTTTGCAAAACTGTAATATCTTACCTCAAAACTATGGCGCTGTATCGGGTTCAAAATTCAAAGTGTCAATTCTCTGTGAATTCTTGATTTCGTCTATCTAAATGCACCATAGGTTTCAATAAATTTGCCAAAAGTTTAAATTCATTGAACTCTTAAATTCATCGAAATCCTGAATGCATCGAACTTCAAACTCGTTGAACTCTTGAATTCATTGAAATGCTCAATTCGTCGAACTCTTAAATTTCGTTGAAAAACTGAATTCACCGAAGCTTTAAATTCACTTAACTATTTGTTACCGTTCTCGTGAATTCATCAAAATCCCGAATTATTCGAACTTCTGAATTCATCGAAATACTGAATTCTTCGAACTTCTGAATTCATCGAAATACGAAACCTTTACAAGATCGCATGTAAAAAAGCCAGAATCTGGATTCTGATTGGTCGTAGAACAAAAGAGTCTTTTGAGTCCCATTCAGACTGGACATTATTTGATTTACAGATGTGGCTTCCGGTGCAAACTAAACACAAGTAAGCCGTTATGTGGGCTGCCGAGGCAAATTTTATGCAGCTGTAATTTACACTCTTCAAGAGTTTATTCACAAGTCCTTGAAGGAATAGCCGATGGAATGCATCCCAAGGATCGTTTCGGACGGACTTTCCACGGGATTTGGCAAGAGAGTCATTTACTAGTTGTTCCGAAAGCGATGAAAACAAAAAATGAATCGTTCTACTGATTCCAAAACATATTTAGTTGTAGTGAGTCCACTGAAATATATATGGAACCGGGAAGTCGGAAATCAAAACAAGGCGGATTGTGCTACCGCGATTGAGGAGTCGGTCTAGGTTCACAGAGAAATCGGCAAAGTACTATGTACAACAATTGACGATCATTTAATATTCACGGGCTCCCTTGTTGCAAGACGTGCTAGCGCTGTTGTAGAATCAAAGTTTTATTCACGCAATTTTGATCGCTTTACGATAAAATAAAGGATTCTGATGTTCCACCTGCAGATTTTTTTATTGAATTCTTTGTTTCTCGACGTTTTCAACCAAAAAATGTACCAACGGTTAAGCATTATTGAAAAAAGCATGGATTTCCGGAAAAATCTGATTGGCTGAGATTTGTCGTATGACACAAGATAACATCGCTGTTGACAGGTAAACAACCAAGGGGCGGCAGGCGAATCGTACATTAATTGTATCAGGCGTACCTTTTTCTCCCTCCGCCGTACAAAAGAAAAAGAACGTCTGGTCACAGGTTATGTGAAAGCCGTTCCACCCTCTTTGAGCAATGATTGAATGTTTTTTTTTTAGCAAACTACTAACCATTTACAATCAATCAAGCAAATAAACTCTGTACTTTTTCCAAAAAAGACCCTAAAGTGAAGCTTCAACTTTGTTCTCGGACAGTTTCATTTAAATCATTCAACTTTCTCGGAAATGAATTGCAACACACCGAAAGGCATCTTTTATGAAAAATTCCGTAGAGCGTGGAGAAGGAGATACCCCAGGTTCTTCTTTTTCTGTCCTCTGATCAGCGAACTTTACAGACAGCCGCGTTATATGGCCTATCAGAGCGACGACATCTTAGTGGCACTAAACAACTTAACACACCTGTCAAAAGCTGTGTGGGTAACAACAATAGGTCATGATGATACTATGGGCGTTCGCTTTCTCCTCATTCCGACTTCATTTAAATACTTGAGTTCATCTGTTATTTGCGTTTTACGGCAATTTTCAATTGATTGTCGTAAAACCAAAACCAAGCCAATTCACTCCAGCCAATCACAACTGGCCGAAACAGTACAATGAGCCAATCAGAATTCAAAAACGCAAAGCGCTGGAAAAAGCGCGCGTGCGGGTCGTGATTGTTTTTGGTTTTCCTTCTGATTGGTCGAGAAAGTGGAGGGAGGTTTGTTGGCCAATCATGAAGCAAAGCAATGAAAAACTAAAGCAAATGCAGTCTACTTGCGATGAAAACTGCTCTATGTATTTAAATAAAAACCAACGGTCGAAAATCGAATAGAGCGGTTTTCAATTGAGTGTCTTAAAACCAAACGCAAAGCAATTGCTCTGACAAATTACAACAGACGCAAGCAGCGCAATGAGCCAATCAGAATACGAAGCAATTACATGTAGTCAATGCCAAGCGCGGGAGAATGTGCGCCTGATATTCGCGATGTAATTTCGACACAAATGAAAAGCGCACTAAACGTTAGTTTCGCAACATAAAATTTTGTCCCGTCGTATTAAAATCTATTAAGGCCGGGCTGAGTCGAATCTAGTATCGTTAACTCTACCTTTGGTGTACTGTATGCCAGTCAATACGGTCTTTGAGCGATTTCTTAAAGCTCGAAAGAGTTAGAAAACTTTAGTTAATTTTTATGGAAAATTACAAAGTCACAATCACCTTTTGTTTAACTTGTATCTAAAACCTGATGAAAACGTGGCTATTTTTTCGATGAAAACACCCCCTTGTAAATATTGAAATGTTGTTCATAACGCACACTCAAAAAGCAAACGTTTGAATAAGAAAATGTAAGAGTCTTTGAAGAGTTTTGGTTTTTTCTGTTCACTTCTTTTTGGGCAAATAATGTTGCCTTCTGTAGCCGTTTGGAGGGTCCCTATACCCCTCTGCAAAATGCATCCACGTAAAAATACTGGGACTTTTCACGCGTCACGAATAATTCCCAAAATTCCTTCACATTCATAGAAAAAAATGAGTAATTCGCGTTTCACGTTAAATTGATAAACAAATAAACGGATAAATGTTTCCTATTGAGTAACTAATTTAGGCTGTAAACACTCCGAAGGTAGCTCGTTCTAGTTGTAATCTCAATGTCGCTAGGTCTGAGAGGACTTTTAACGGCTATTTCCAGATGATTTTCCAAACAAATGCTAGGGTATGGACAATACAAGTAACGCTGAGGCTTCATGCTACAAAACCTGTATACAGTGACTCTGACTCAAAACCATTGGTCTGAGTGTAGCTTATTGGAAATTTGACGCTCTTTAAGATAACTCCGAAAGGAAAACTCCATCGGTTAAACTTGACCATCTCTATTTCCTTTACAAGAGGCACCGTTTGCTCAGGTGACGCTGGTCCAGTCAATTGCTGGTAGTTCTACGCTCTGAAAGCTCATTTTCATGAAAAGAAGGCAAGCGTACGCAGTGCAGGAAATTGTAAAAAGTATTACTTTTTCAAGCTTCACTAAATATTAATTCGTTTCCTTTTTAACAAGAGTTTTGCGTTGATACCGCCAAGAAATTGACAGAAATAACAGAAACCACAAACACTCTTTTCGCCCGCAATGTTTTCTGACAGATAGAAACGTGCAGCTCACTTCAAATACCAATGTTAAGAATCCCTTACCTTCTCAGGTTAAGTATTGCTTTGCTTGTCTTGGATCTCAACTAATCCCTTACTAACGAAGTTCTTGACATGCGTGTTCTATATTATGAAACTAGCAACAGTTCGAACCAGAAAATATGATCAGGCATGAATGGTCAGAATAGAAACTAATTAACATGAGATGCGAAAACATTCATAATATGAATTATGGAAGCTTGTTGCTATAAAATCATTATTCAATCATTAGAATGATTTGAGAACCGTCTGTTAACTCGTGTGAGACGGCAGTTCCAGTTAACACATGGAATAAAATATAATCAAAATATTTAATTTTGGGTGTTGGTCTATGAGTTAGTCCTTTCATCAAGTATTTTAATTTGTTAATGCTAGTTCTTGACGAGTAATTAATATAAGGAAATGAATCAACCATACACCTTAATCCATAACTGGTTAAAGACCGAATCAAGTTTTGTTCATGCGGCTTCAAAGTTGCTGTAACGTAAGCCGCTTGAAACCTTAATGGCACTCGAAAGATACATAAGATCTAAACTATAATGGTTCGCACACCATCAGAGAAAGAGTTTCACTGAATTTCATTCATAGCTTGAAAACCACGATGGCGGTTACACTTTTTGAAAAGAACATGGTCTTGAACCATAAAGCGGAAGATTATTCGACAAGTTTCACATTTAAAACATTGAAACCAAGACATTTTTTTTTTAATTAAATATGGTAATTTGACGAGGGATAAAGAGCCTTTCGATAGTTTGGAAAACACGATGCTTTGCACTAGAAGGAAACGAAGTTATCTATGAAATATACGCTGCTTCGTCCCCTTGAAAACCTAGTTTTGAAAACGTTTTTCATTCAAAAGATCCCAAACATATCTTGTTATAATTAGCTGCGATTCGTTTAGCCCCTGTTCATATTATTTTAGGTAAATATTTAATATTCAGATCGACCGTGTTACGTCAGATTTTTAAGCTTATGGTGTGAAACTTTATTTATAAGAATTTCTTCGTGGAAGTGTCTTGCGGCAAACACACAAAGCAAAGAAATCAGAAATGACAAATTATGACGATTTAAACCTCTATAATTTAATTCTTACTGAACATTTACGGTTAGGGAAGGTACGTTTTTTTTATTGGGGGTTGGTGTTTGGGGTGTTCCGGGGCTTCGGAGGGGAGGGTCATCAGTAAAATTTTTACAAATTGGAGAGGATCAAACTTGTTTTGTTCGCAGCCGCGGGAGGGTCACACTTTTTTGGGGAAGACAAAAATTACTTCATGCCACTTCTATTTAAGTTGACTCGTTTATTTTAAACTTTACAGATTTATTTTTTAAGTTGCATCATGACTACATTCCAGATTTAACATGATGTCCGTTTGAATTAAACAGCGCATTGTCATCTTCAGTTCCTTTCGTATTCAGCTCATCGATTTTTACCTTCAACTTCGAAAGGTTATCAATGTTGTTTTTGATTGTGGTAGCCTCACGACGTTTTGCGCCAATATTTTCCTCCACGAATCCCCCGGCAGCCGCTTGATTAGCAGAAGTCGGTAGAACCATTTTGTGTTTTATTGCTTTCTAAGCCTCCCGAACTTCCCACTGGCGCTTTCTTTCAGTCACGAAGCAGAGGCGAAAGCGTTCCTTGAAGGGACAAGTGGTCCAAAAGGACAGATAGAATTTTGGCAGAATACTATTGGAGAATTCAGTATATTTGCCCTTTGGGTTCGGGAAGCACACTAGATCTTCATCTTTTCTATTCCCTGAACTTGAATTGCCCCTTGTTCCGGGAAACGACATGCCGTCTTCATGATGCCTCAAAATACGGTCAGAGAAGGAGCGTTATGAGAGTTATGCGAGTAACACTTTCGGTTAGTTATTTTCACTTCCGGTTATTTTTGTCTTGAAGGAACTTTTAAATAGGTTGGGGAGGGTCAGATGTTTTTGTGTGGGTGTTTTTGAAGGGTCATGCATTAATACTCTCCAGGATGAGGGAGGGCCATAACTTTTTTCGCCAAAACTATATAAAATACCACGTATACTTGGACCATTGTCACCATCTACAAGAGAAAGGGAGATAGGTGAGAATGTGGAAACTATCGTGGCATCTCTTTGCTTTCAACATCAGGAAAGGTTCTTGCTCGTATCATGAATAATCGTCTTCGACCTTTAGCTGAGAAGATTCTTCCAGAGACTAAATCTGGTTTTAGACCATCCCGTGAAACAACTGACATGATATTTACACTTCGTCAGTTGCAGGAGAAATGTCGTGAACAACACCAGCCTTTGTATATGGCCTTCATTGACCTCACCAAGGCATTTGATTCAGTGTCCAGAGAACTCCTTTGGGATATTCTGTCCAAATATGGATGCCCAGCAAAGTACATCCGCGTCCTAAGACTACTCCATGATGACATGCGCGCCACAGTCAAGATCGGCAATGAACAAAGCGATCCATTTCAAGTTAAATCTGGAGTGAAGCAGGGATGTGTGATTGCTCCGACGTTGTTCCATAACGAGCCAGAGATAACCGGAAGTTAAAAAATCTCCCAAGTCTGGTTGCTAAGGAGTGACTTTATAGGTCTGCATTAGAGCCGTCAACGTACTCCATTTGTGGTTTCACTGCAGGAGCATCTTAGCACACCTTGAAAGAAGTATTGTTTTTGCGCTTCAGCGGCAGAATTTAAGTTACCGGCACGCGGCACGCTTACGCCTTGTTCTTATGGCATTTTATGGTTTTACTTGTACGATAAAACGCTAATTTTGTCAAATGCTATGCTTTAGCGATTCGTTGAGATTGAGGGGATAATCGGCATATCTCGGTATGTGATGGACAGAAATTACAGAGAGTGACGCCTTCCCAGGCTGAAATTCTGTTTCATCGGGTGATTTCATTGACGTGCAATGGACTTTGGTAAGTTGTAACTATATTTTAAGCCGAAGTAAATCGCCTTCAGACAATTTTAAGAGCGGAAATACGAACGTAAGAGGTAAGATCGACGTAACCTTCGATTTTGTTTCATTGGTACGTTTGGTAGGAGTCGCCCCCCCCCCCCCCTGACATTTTCCCTGGGATAATATTCTAATGTAAATTTTCTGTAAGATTTGATTGAGTTGGAATTCCTTCGGTTTCGGACCATTGTTGAGCGGTAATCTTTCTGTTCAAGCGTATTTATGTATATGTAGCAAATTTCATGTATATTCCGGCGGCAAATTAATTATATTCTGGCGGCAAATTAAATATGAAGCCGCGAAATACGCGCGCACTCGTCATCGATCCACGATAATGAAGATCGGGCTGGTGAGGGGGCGCGGAAGTGGGCGGCTCCTTATTTTGTCTTTATAACTGGATATGAGTACTTATATCTTTTACATAGCTGCTCTTTGTTAAAGCACAAAATATTTTATCTGGCGACTATTTCTTCCACTTATGGTGGTGATTAAAATAGTGGCAGTTTGAAAATTGAAAATTGAAAATTATCGGAGAATATATTATCGTCGAGAAACAACTTCTGAAAGCCTTTTCAAACTACCAAGGAGTTTAGGACTCTGTGTTTGTTTGTGCGTGGAAAATAGCAATAGTAAAATATTCAAGTGATTTAGCATATGTAATTTGCAGATAAAAATTTAGGCAAATGTCCTATATCTTTTCTGGTTCATTCAGGTTGAGGTACTGGCATCACTGTATGCCTGAGCGCTTCTGGGATATATAACATGAACATTTTTTTGAAGCGCAGATAAAAATTTAGGCAAATGTTCTATATCTTTTCTGGTTCATCCAGGTTGAGGTCCTGGCATCACTGTATGCCTGAGTGCTTCTGGGATATATAACATCAACAGTTTTTTGAAGTGCAGACAAAAATCTTGGCAAATGTTCTATATCTTTTCTGGTTCATCCAGGTTGAAGTCCTGGCATCACTGTATGCCTGAGTGCTTCTGGGATATATAACATGAACATTTTTTAAAGTGCAGATAAAAATCTAGGCAAATGTTCTATATCTTTTCTGGTTCATCCATGTTGAGGTCCTGGCATCACTGTATGCCTGAGTGCTTCTGGGATATATAACATGAACAGTTTTTTGAAGTGCAGATAAAAATCTAGGCAAATGTTGTAAGCAGGTTTAATGATCAAACCGTTTTACATTTGGTACATTTCTTTGCAGAACAATAACGCGTTCGGATGACTATTTTTCGAGAACGTTTTCCTTACTTTAATGCCCTTCAGAGTAATTTAGTCCTTGGACAGTTCGCCAGCATTTTCCAAGTTAATCAAATTTTAACAATCGGGAAAGAATTAGAAAAAGGAGAAGTTATATTTTGAAATGATGATTTCGATACCGTCGCCGTTGCCGCTTTTCCTGCCAAGGTCGGTTTCGGAAGTCGAATACTGAAACTTCCACTTTGACGTTTGCCGAGATTATTGAGGAATTATTCAACGAGAATTTTATCAGTTCCTAGGGAAACCGTACGGATAGTAAAAGTTCTGTTCATGGGCACGCAACAATATCACATATTGAAGCGAATTATTTTAGCTCAGTGATGTTAATTTACTTTCACGGTGTTCAAGAAGGGTAATAATTGCAGACTGAATGTGTAAATTACTCGCAAATATGTTCACTATTTCCATGTATTGCAAGTATGTTTGATTTAGGAATACGAGCGAATTTTAATTAGCGTTCAAAAGAGATATATCTCCCTCCAAAAACAAAACACATTAGGGCCGTTTATACAAGAGAAAATAAGGCGCGGCTTACTCTGGCCACGGCTTACGTGAGACGCGGACACTCCGTATAAATGGTACAAAATCTACGTTCACGGCTTTCTCAAGCTGCGGCTTATCCTGGCCTAGCTTGGTGTTTTTACTCTTATAAATGGTTCCTTTCGCGTCTTATGTCAGCCGCGGCCAGGGTAAGCCACGGCTTATTTTTTCTCGTATAAACAGCCCTATTATTTTCCCCATATTGCATGCGAAAGAGAAACAAAGAAACTCGAGTCTTTTGTGGTAATTTAGTGCTATTTTCTGGAACCGGTGAGCCTACCTAGAGAGTAATTCATCAAAGCCAAAACAAACTATTGGGTATCGTTTTCCCGCTCCCGTAGTCACTTTTCGTGTGCATCAGGTCTAACGATAGAATTTAATTAAACTCTCGCGATAAATAAACGTTCACGTTTAAGGATTATGACAGATAAGCGTGAAAATTGACGCCCCATATCAAACAGAAACGAGTACCAGAAGCGATTCGATTACATTGGAATGTTCAGAGTAGCTGGATATCCTGCTGAGATTGGTGGCAAATTGCCCCCTATCTCAGCGGGATCCAGAGGTATTTTTGTGGTTGCTAAGAACCTCTGGCTCGTTATGCTATATTCATTTAAGCAATTACCCACATCATCAAAGATGACCTGCCTCAAGGTATTGAAATTGTGTACAGGACAGATGGTGAAATCTTCAACTTGGGTCGTCTTAAATCAGCAAGGAAGACATCTGCTGGTTCCCTTACTGAGTTCCAGTATGCAGATGACAGGGGCACCCAACAAAAAGTTTTGGTAGATATCTGTTCGGTGGAGGGTAATTCGCCTTGCGCTTTCGGCGTCGATTAAAGAGTGCACTCGGATTTCGTAACTAAAACGTGGCCTAAAAGATTCGAAATTGGGAAATAATAGCCCCAGAGGTTTTCGGAAAGGCCGTAATAGCTGTTTTTTGCAGTCAAAAACGTCAGCTAGCATTTTCGGAAAGAACATAGTTCCCTAGAAAGTTGGTGGAAAGTTCATTTCAGCTTGCATTTTCTTAAACGAAGATTTTGTTCCCTAACATTTTCGGGCAATTAAAATTTGAGCTAGGGAATCCGAACAGATGAACTTCTTCTAGCTTATGAGAACGTCGCTTTTAACAGACTTCAGACAACACAATGCCTTTCTACAGATTTTGCTTGATTTGGCTCGTTGGGTGCCCCTGAGATGATAACTGTGTTGCAGCTCTGTCCGAGAACCACTTGCAACAGATCATGACTGCCTTCAATCTTGCATATATGAAGCTTGGGCTTTCTGTTAACACCAAGAAGACACAAGTTATTTACCAACCTCCACCAGCTGCGGCAAACCTTTCAAACCTTTCACAACCATCAGTTGTACTTGGTGAAACAGTCCTGGAAAATGTTGATCACTTCCCATATCTTGGAAGTCACCTTTCCTCCAGTGTTGACCTGGATGATGAGATCCAGCATCGTCTGAAATGTGCTGAGACCGCCTTTGGACGTCTCAAGAGGAGAGTGTTTCTAGACCATGACATTCGTACTGACAAAAAAATTCTTGTGTACAAAGCAGAAGTACTTCCAACCCTCCTGTATGCCTCGGAAACATGGACAACATACCGAAGACATCTGAAAACACTAGAAAGTTTCATCAGCGCTGCCTACGGAGCATTTTAAAGATAATCTGGGATGACATCCATCTGGAACCACCTGTCCTCAGTGCCAAAGAACATTCAAGGCCAAAATTGGGCTCATAAGTCATCTTAGAGTCCACAAGCAGAGTAATTGATTTAAAGACCATCATCCTCGTCTCGAGGGATAGCCACGACGATAAAATACCACACCCCCCCCTCCCCAATAAAAATCGTACCTTCCATATAAAAAGTGAAATAAATGTATCTTAAAAGTGACCATTTATAGCGGAGCACCGGCGGCCCGAATGGCCGCCAAGCGGAGCATGATGGTTAAGAAAACATGGTAACCCATCTATTCGAGAAAATTTGGAAAAAAAAAATTCAGGACTTCAACGTTCACAACTGCGAGGACCATTCTTCATTTCATTTCATTTCCGCAGTTCATGTATGATTTATTTCATATATCATTCACACTCATTTCTTTCACGGGAATATATGAACCCACAATTCACCTGCTCCCAACGTCAGTGGCTTCATAGCTCAGTTAGTTAGAACATCGCACTGGTAATCGCGAGGTCACGGGTTCTTCAAGAGTATCAAGTCCATTGAAGTCCTGAAGTTTTTTTTCAGGCTTCTTTTCGCAATTGCATAAATTGCGTTGACAACTGCGAGGATCATTCTTCATTTGATGGAATCTTATTGTTGAAAACTTTCTTCAAGAGTATCAAGTCCTTATCTAAAGAAAAGCTGTCGACATAACGGCCTTCGTTTTCCCGCCTCAGTCGGGGACGCATAACCGCAAAAAAGCTATTGACTGGGCGTTCCTTGGCAAGCTTGAAAGACTGAAGCTCTTCTGATGCTTTAACTTATTTCTTCTGCAAATCCTTGATAAGCTTTTGTAGTTCCGTGATCTCATTTTTGCTTTCTGGGTGTTTCTCGCCCGCGCCACAATTGTTCATGTCCATACAAGTCGGGTTTGAACAGCGAGCTCTGTATTGGCCCGGCTGATGACATCGCGTGCAAAGTTTTCCTCTCCGTCCGTTAGCTTTGCTCGATGCTTGTTCATACTGATTACGAACAATTTCAAGCTGGTCAGTAGCACTTTTGATCTGTGTTTGTATTATGGAGAGATTTTCCGTTAGTTCACCGCTTTTCTTCTCAAGATACGTTGTTGACTGCTCGTTGCTTTCGTTAACCGCGCTTTGTTGATACATGGTTCCACTTACAGGCACGTTGGATGAGCTCGAAGCCCTTCCTGACCTGGTCGTGCTGACGAGCACAGGAGAGTTAATGGGGCTAACGACTTGGAGGGACCCAGTGTATGGAGATGGAAAAAGTTCCTTGGGCTGTAGAGACGGCTTCTCTATCTCCTCCAGCTCCTTCTCAAGAATTCTTCTCTCTGCCAGTAACGACTTGTATGGAGAATTTATTATGACTTCCAGATCATTCTGCCCGATATATTTTAACGAATGCATACTCTGAAAGCCTCTCCTCTCAAACTCTGGGGCTAGCCTTTCGAGGTTTAATCCATGCGAGATAGACGACAGCCACGTATACACCTCCGAAACACCAAAGTAGTTTGGACCCGCCATTTGGCAGTTTTCTCACGTGCGAATTTAGTCGAACACGAACTGTTTGTGACGTTTGATTGACAAATCAGTTCTCCTCTCTCGTTTTCTGTCACGTTCCGCACAGCTGATTGCACACGTAATTTATTATCAGTCACAAGTAGATTAATTTTTTCTGAAACATTTTGGGACAAAACCATTGTGTTCGAAGTTTGAGACAGAAATGAGATTTTCTAGATTTCAGCACGTGAAACATTGTTTCAGGGCGATAATTCATGGGATTACGTTTCGGTATCACTTCTTTTCTGGAGCACTGTTGTGACAGCTATAAAATCATTCAAATGTGAATTTACCCAGCAAATTTCTCGACTAACTCATTTTGCAACTTTGCAATTTTGTATGAGAAAAGAGAGTATGCCTGTCCTCTCATTCTTTTCCAGAGAAGATATATAATATTGTAGGAATATACAGGTCAGTAAATAAGGAAGAATTTACTTATTCAACAACAGTCACGCAAATGTCTTTCAGTCGTGCTATAATTATATTTACAGCGCGCTCAGACGATTGAGTTAGTCTACTAGAAATACCAAAGTGTTTGCTTTGGAATTTAGGGGTCTAGAAAAGGTATCCACAGTGCGTAAAATAGTTTACGGATTTCTGCTGTGTTATGTTTTCGCATGCCTCGTAGATCGCGTAAGCTGTTTCTTCCTCTGCTAAGCCCTGATTTCGTCGCAGGAGCTCTTTGATGTCATGAAAACACAGTTCGCAAGTGTTGAATTCGGGTGAATATGGTGGTTGGAATAACAAGCGTACACCAAAATTTGCTAGCAAAGCAGTAAGAATAGGCTCCACGAAGTGGCCATGGTGGAAGCCACAGTTGTCCATTATTACTATATCGCCTCTCTCTAGCACAGCCGATCCATCTGCTCTTGTGAGGTTAACTGCGTCCTTGAAAAATAACAGGAGCTCTTGGCCATTGGACGGACCTTCAAGTACGTTCATAAAGTCTACGCCGAATGGAGAATGCAGCAGATTAATAGTGTATGTAGCACTTGAAGCGTACCGTTGAATTTCGAATGCAGGCTCACCTCTGGGGGCATTTCCGTATTTAAGGTTACAAGTTGTTTTCACAACACAACTCTCGTCAAAACAGTGAACGGTGCCTGGTTCCAAGTCGGATATTGCTTCGAGGAATTCATTTCGACGATGGATAATGTCACTCCTTTGTGATTCTGATGGTATTTGCTCTTCTCGCAAGAGTTTGGGATAATTTCGACCGTTATCATAGAGTTTTCCATCGTGATTCCTGCAAAGCTGCATTTTGAATTAGACTGAAACTTTCCAACCGTTCAAACGGTAGGTTTTCAAATTTTGACCATTCTATTGTTTCATCCCTCGAAAGCTATTGGTCAATTTGCAAAAATATGTCCAGGGTGGCCTTGGGTCGAGTAGCCGCACTGTAACGCTTCAAGGGCTTGTTCACTTTACCGCGGCATCTTGCAGCTCACCAAGAAACTTCACTTAATAACTCACCGCCATTAATGGGAGGAACGAGTAGCTCAAACTTGGTGGAAGAATTTCTTTCCTTGGCCATCGTTTGCTATTTTTGTAAATGCGTGTTTTTACTATAGTGGATCGATGCGTATTTTTAAGTGGTAGAAAGCTCGACAACACAGGTAACTTAATAAATTGAAGCCAGCGCTTAGCATTTGGTTTAATCGTTGTTACTTTAGTTCAGGAATGAAATTTGTATTTTTGTCTCGACTGGATATAAATAACAATCTACTCGTTTTGGACACAAAGAAGTAGCTAGTCGAATTGTTTGTTTGTTGTTTTGCAAGCGAACGAGTGTTTTTCCTCCGCTTGGCTGACTGTACATGTTTTTCGACGACTGTGTTTCTAGAGGGTACCTATCTTTCGAGTTAGGAAACGAGTTGGTTGGGAACCGAGGTGGGAACCGAGTTAGGAACCGAGTTAGGAACCGAGTTGGGAACCGATACATTGATTTTAGTCAGTCATCGTCTTTGTATTAGCCTAGCGTGCCGTCAGTTCCGATCAGCACTTTTCCTCGCAAAACTAGAGGTTTCGTCAGGTTAGAATGCCCTGGCCGGCTTAACCTTCTAGCAGAGGTTCCTTTCTGGCAAGTCTTTAAGCACGTACGAAGTCGTTCGCTTCTCTTGTATTTCGCGTAGTCGGCTTGTTTACTTCCCCGAGAGAAATCTCTGCCAAGAGCCGCTTACATATTCGTTGAGCAATGAATGTTAGTGATACGAGGAACGGGGAACGGGGAACCGCAAACGGGAGTCTGGGAACCAGTGTACAGCGGTAATCCGCAAAAAATTCAAATGGCGGACGAGAAAAGCTAACTTGCCATTTGCAGTGTAATTAGACGACTTGTATTCCTGGGTGAGAATTTGAAGTCAACGGTTCTGCAATGGTTGCCATCATTTGTTTTAGCGATTCGCTTTTTCCCTTCCTGAAATCGTCATTTTACGCCGGGTCTCGTGCACGAAAGCTGACGAAAGTATTCGTATAGCCCAACATCATCATCAGCAAAAAAGTATCGAGGAGGTAACAGATCGAGATAACACAAGTAACGTACATTGTAGAAAACTTAATAAACGGTATATTTATTCAAATTACTGCATGCAGAGATACATAAAATTACCACTGAACAACGAGTAAATAAATAAGCTTGTTTGTACAAATACAAATATATTAAGTAAGCCAAAACATCAGGAAATCCTGGGTTCAAACCATTTACGATTTTACATCAGGAAATGCAAGTTACAATATAACATTTTAAACAACAGCGAAAACCAAGCATTGACAGACCTTTAAAATAATATTATATTTTTAGCCGGTCAATTGTCTTGTTTGGAAGCCCCTCAAAAGAGCTTTAAAAACATTTTAAAATAGGAAAGATATAAGGTTTCTAAACCAGGTTAAAAAATTGTCTTTCAATGAAAATAGTATTTCTCTTCTTGGGCAATATTTTCCATTTTTTAACAAATCATTCTTAAATGACACAACTTACTGTCATGAAAATCAACCACAGGGCACCCAGACAATCTGTTTATGTAACCCTTTGTTTTTCATAGTAAATGAATGGGATTTACCATATAGTTTTCATGATCTAGCAATGAATTGCTATTAAACATATGTATTGACCAATGCTAAATAAAAATTAAATTGCCTTACCTGTGGTGTACTGTCATCCTTTTACCTCAGAAGTGATAATTTTAAGCGATTTTGATTTTAAGAGCGCTAAAAGCATCCTGTTACTCACCTTATTTCATTGCAATGGCTTATCTCTTCGTGCAATATCCAACCGTTCTTCCCTTCGCGTACAAAGCAAGTTGTTTGGTTCGTGTGTTTGTTTTGTTTTTCTTGCTTAGCGTTATGATTTTGTGAACTCTCTACCGGGTCTTGTCACTGTGCCCCTGACGAGAATGGCAGACCTTATGAGCCGACAATTTGTTTTACTTTAAACTATCAGTCTATGTCTTTTGAACCCTTTCTTTAGTGAGCTCACTAAATTATAATCTATAGGAATATACCAGATACAAATTCAAAACGAGCGTTAAATCAGACTCGCTTAGTCAGGTTTATCCTTGTGCAGTATTTATAAACATTCAAATTCTTTCGGAGTATTCACCCGTTTGCTCTTTTGTAACAGTTCTCAAAAATTGTTTTTAACAAACTAAGTTTAAATAAAAAAACAATCAACCATGAATCAACCATAAATCCCTTCCCTGTTGCCCTGATCGTCTGTTCGGCTGGACGGTCGTTTCTTGTTCGGACGGTTGTTTGGCTGTCGGTTCATTGTGCCTTTCGGTCATTTCATCTGTTCGGTCATTCATTTTATCGGTCGTTCATTGTTTTGGTCGTCCGGTTCTCTGGCCGTTTGGTCGTTCAGTCGTTTCGGTCCTGATTTCGGCCGTATTCCCGTTCGTTTATTAGCTTTTATGCGAGTGGGTTTGGTTTGGGATTTTTCACTGGTCTTGAAATCCCCGTCTAAAATGATAAACACATAATATAATACATTAAAACACATAAGGGACACCCCCTTTTTATCATTTAAAACCTGGAACGGTTTACTTCCCTTGTGTTTTAATATCAAGATGGCACTTCCACACAGTAGGACTTAATACTACTATATTCTAACGATGTACTTTGTACACGGTAAAAAACGATTATATTGTGTTTTGAATGGTGAAGATACCTTCGTAATTTCTTCCTGCGTTAAAAAAAGAGGGCGGGCAAAGGTCGTCAGGTAAGATTTACGTCATAATCTCTATAGTAACTTGATTAGGATCTAACGCATGCTCAACGGGAAATGTAAGCGGCTCGTGGCAGAGATTTCTCTCCGTGAAGTAAACAAGCCAACTTCGCGAAATTGATGATCCGGGAACTGACGCTAGGCTAATACAAAGACGATGTATAAAATCAATGTATCGGTTCCCAACTCGGTTCTTAACTCGGTTCTTAACTCGGTTCCTAACTCGGTTCCTAACTCGGTTCCTAACTCGGTTCCTAACTCCATTGTTAGTTTATCTCGTGTTTCTACAGTGTTAAGAGTGTAAAATTAAGGATTAGTATCATTTATGTTTTGTGCGACGAGCACACAATTTCAGCAACTTTCTGAAAACTGGCACAAGTGATATTTATACTCGGCCCCAGGCGATTACCTATCCAAACTATCAGGATTGTTTTCTTTTTTCTCTTTTCTACTTATGTCTTATGTCTAAGCTTAACTTACTACGAAATATGTTTGTTAAGTCCCGGCTAAAAGATCAAACATTTTCATCCATTATAGTGTTTGTGAAGCTTAACGTTTGGTGGCTAAACGCAAAACAATGTTTGACCGAACGCGGGACCAAGCGAGAACAAAAGATGACTTTTGCGTATTATTGCTGAAATTTTTGACCTTGCGTGGCTCATATGGTTGCTTTTTAACGTTTGTGCACGATTTGTTTGTTGGAGTCGCTAAACGATCAAACATTTGTTCGTAATGCGAAATTTTGGATGAACATGTGTGAGTTTAGATCAAACATGGAAAGCCATTTAATGCACTATTGTGAGAGGTGGCTAAACCATCAAACATGCTCGTCCAACGTAGCCTCCTTCGCAGACGTCTTTGGGCTCGTCACGCGTACCTTGGCCACGAACGTCTGCTGAACTGACCAACCACTTCCGTTCGCGGCGGTTAGCCAATCATAGTTCGTTTTCCAAGTTATGGAAAGTAGGACTTCGACCCCGGGATTATTTTCACAGCCGATGCACGTGAATCGGGTGTCGATTTCCATGCTTACGCAGCTTGTTATTGGTTTTTTCAAAACAAAGGTTAACCGCCGGCGAATGGAAGTGACTGTTCAGTTCAGCAGACGTTCGTGGGCAAGGAACGCGTGACGAGCCCAAAGACGTCTACGAAGGAGGCTACGTCCAACGATGTTGGATGAAAATATTTCATCGTTGTTTGATTCCTAAATTTGTTTTCGTAAAAACACACGCGTCGGCTGCATTGTTTTCTTGCAATGTTTTGAGGTTTTTGAACCGCGGTCAATTCTTGTCAGTCTGTCCTGTTGACTGCTCTAAACCTAAAATATTGGCCCATTAAGGAAAGCCATGCGGTGTTGCTCAATACCCGTAAAAACATAATAATCGTATAATATTATTATGCTAGTTCCTCAATTTTTAGCAGAATAAAAGAAAAAAATAATAATAATAATAAATGAATAAATAAAAAAAAAACAAACGAAAAAAACAAACAAACAAAAAAAAAAACCAAAACAAAACAAAACAAAAAAAAAGGAGGGTTAGCATATGCTCCTACTTTTGTATGTGGTAACAATTTCTTAAACTAACGAGTATCTTCGAAAACAAATACCTGTTTGACTGGGGCAAGCGCAAACTAAAGAAAATCATCAAAATGAAGCGATTTCAACAACCACAGCTCTTATGTTTAGCCGGGTGAAACTTTTACGGTTCAATGGCATTACAAATTTTAACACTGATATTCTAACATTACCAACAGAATAACTTTGTTGCTAGACTGACGTAAGACAACTAAATGGTAAAGTTAAATTTCAAGGAATGTTGGGAGTTCTACTCAGCAGTTTTTTTTTTTAATTTGAGGAGAGTGTCACGACATTTGATATTCCTTGTCTTGTTTTAATTTAGCTTG
>JAEMWC010000479.1:175000-177500 GCA_016490735.1 Pachyseris speciosa
GTCAGTTAACGGAAGATTTTCTGGAATGGTAACTACGGTATTATGGTTATCGAATGACGTTTGATTGGTAATTTTAGGACCTATTAAGTGTTCAAGTTTTTGGCTCTTAATTTGGTGTAAGTGGTTAAAAAGTTTAGAATTAAGTTCCTGGATTTTGGCGCGGATAGAATTAACCAAAACAGCTGGACAGATTTTGAACAGTTCGGAGCGGCACTGGAGAATTTGTTTGTCTAGGTCATGACGCTTTTGGCACATAGCTCTGATTGTGATCCTCATGATGTTGCGTGAAAAAGAATCTTGAGCGCATTGAATTTGGTAGAGATATTGATTGGAGCGAGAGAACGTGGACGCATGAAAGTTAGAGCGAAAACCTTTTGGAATAACTTTAGATTGTAGGCAACGACCTATGAAGTTGATGTGACTACGCAATTTCGTCTAGCAAGGAGGAAATCAACCAATTTATAACCGCCGTTAATTCCTTTCATCCGGCTCTAAAATATACCTGGGAAATTTCGGAAACTTCCCTGGCCTTTCTCGATATCAAAGTTTTTATCAGCGGCAACGGCTTATGTACCAGTGTGCACTACAAACCCACCGATTCTCACAGTTATTTGTTGTATTCATCTTCACATCCATCTCATGTCAAAAACGCCATTCCCTATTCTCAATTTCTTAGACTTCGACGTCTATGTAGTGATGACTCTGATTTTTCCAACAAATCAGAGGAAATGTGCCATTTTTTCGAGAAACGTGGCTATCCTGATTCTGTAGTTCAATCGGGCCATCACCGCGCTCAGCAGATTGATCAACAGTCAGCACTACAGACGTCACAAAAGGAAAAGAATGACAGAATTCCATTCACCCTCACATTTCACCCGAATAATAACCCAGTTAAAGCCATCATTCTTAACAACTTTAAGATACTGCAAAATGATCCAGAAACTGCTAGAATCTTTTCGGAACCACCGCTGATTTCATTCAAACGCGACAAAAATGTAGGTAACTTTCTAGTTAAAAGCGCATTCAAAACAACTGAACAACCTGGCACTTTTAAATGCGCGCGCTCGCGATGCAAAACTTGTCCTTTCATTCAAAACACTGACAAAATATCGGGCCCTAAGCGATCTGTTAAGATCACTGATCGTTTCACGTGTACCTCCGCAAATGTTATCTATTGCATAACCTGCACATTATGCAAAAAGGTATACATTGGCGAAACAGGAAGACGACTAGGTGACCGATTCCGAGAACATCTTCGTGATGTTGAGAAAGATGACAAAGACGCATCCAAACCTGTCGCTCGGCATTTTAATCTCCCTAACCATTCCAAACAACACATGTCAATCTCCGGCCTTTCCCTACATCAAGGTACCACGGAAAGCCGTAAAAATCTCGAGCAAAAACTGATCTTTCAAATTGGCACTCTTAATCCCCACGGTATCAACGAGCGCTTTTCATTCAATTAATTTATTCCTGTTTTTCACGTTACCATGTTACCACCAATAGCGTAGCTCCATTTTCTGTATATAAACCATACACAACCCACAATTCCTCGATTCGCTCCGACGAAGGGCTAACGCTCGAAACGTCAGCTAATCGAATCCCTGTACGGTGGTCAATTTACATTATCAACTCCGTTGATAAACCAAATTTTCGTGTCTCACTTCCCCACCGACGCAGCACCACAGTTTCTTTAGAAACTAATCCCCTTTATTCATTTGTTGTTTAATCGCTGCGACCATTAACCTCTTGTCTTAGTATTTTTCAATCCACAGATTTCTGACCAGGAGACCGAAGACGAAGATGCCAAGCCTGAAGAAACTCACCAAGGAGCTACGCCAGGAAATGGTAAGTTATCTTTTTCCTTTTCCCCCTTTTTGTAGTAATTTAGCTTTCCGTTTAGCGACGCTCATTTTCTCTAAAACCAGGTTTTGTAGTCACATCAACTTCATAGGTCGTTGCCTACAATCTAAAGTTATTCCAAAAGGTTTTCGCTCTAACTTTCATGCGTCCACGTTCTCTCGCTCCAATCAATATCTCTACCAAATTCAATGCGCTCAAGATTCTTTTTCACGCAACATCATGAGGATCACAATCAGAGCTATGTGCCAAAAGCGTCATGACCTAGACAAACAAATTCTCCAGTGCCGCTCCGAACTGTTCAAAATCTGTCCAGCTGTTTTGGTTAATTCTATCCGCGCCAAAATCCAGGAACTTAATTCTAAACTTTTTAACCACTTACACCAAATTAAGAGCCAAAAACTTGAACACTTAATAGGTCCTAAAATTACCAATCAAACGTCATTCGATAACCATAATACCGTAGTTACCATTCCAGAAAATCTTCCGTTAACTGACTCAGAGAAATCTGTTCTCAGTAAGGGCCTTAATTTTGTTCCAATTGCTAAACGCACCAACGAATTTTCAGTTAAGCAAGACGTCGAAAAATTCCTTCGCCGCATTCAGTTAAAAGCTTTTTTCCACGACAAAGAAGACGATT
>JAEMWC010000479.1:180000-232500 GCA_016490735.1 Pachyseris speciosa
AGTTATTCTGTTGGTAATGTTAGAATATCAGTGTTAAAATTACAGTTATTCCAAAAGGTTTTCGCTCTAACTTTCATGCGTCCACGTTCTCTCGCTCCAATCAATATCTCTACCAAATTCAATGCGCTCAAGATTCTTTTTCACGCAACATCATGAGGATCACAATCAGAGCTATGTGCCAAAAGCGTCATGACCTAGACAAACAAATTCTCCAGTGCCGCTCCGAACTGTTCAAAATCTGTCCAGCTGTTTTGGTTAATTCTATCCGCGCCAAAATCCAGGAACTTAATTCTAAACTTTTTAACCACTTACACCAAATTAAGAGCCAAAAACTTGAACACTTAATAGGTCCTAAAATTACCAATCAAACGTCATTCGATAACCATAATACCGTAGTTACCATTCCAGAAAATCTTCCGTTAACTGACTCAGAGAAATCTGTTCTCAGTAAGGGCCTTAATTTTGTTCCAATTGCTAAACGCACCAACGAATTTTCAGTTAAGCAAGACGTCGAAAAATTCCTTCGCCGCATTCAGTTAAAAGCTTTTTTCCACGACAAAGAAGACGATTCTAACACCTCTGACAAAGATATTTTTGAAACACTTCGTGTTCGCAAATCAAAATGGACTCCCGCAGAGGGCCAGTTCGCCTCTTTAGATTTTTTCATCAAAAAATGCCGTCGTGACGTTAAAAAACTAAAATTCAATTGTGACACTAAATTTTCCAACCTTTCTTCGGAAGAGTGGGCGGCGCTCAAAAATCTTAGCAAGCGGAAAGATGTAATTGTCAAATCGGCCGACAAAGGCGGCGCGGTAGTTGTTTGGCGGTCCGACCTTTACAAAGAAGAAGCTTTGCGGCAACTTTCTGACACCTCCTTTTATGCTAAAGTCGAGAAGGATCTCACTTCCACCAACCAAAAAATTGTCAAAGACACGATTCAGGACCTAATAGTCAAACAAGAATTGTCGGCTACCGCTACTAATCTCATCATCACTACTCCGAGAACCTCGTGTATTTACTTTTTACCCAAAATCCACAAACCTAACAACCCGGGTCGACCTATCGTTTCTGCCTGTAGTTGCCCTACCGAACTCATTTCTAGCTATTTAGACAAGGTTATGGCGCCCATCGTCAAATCTTTGCCATCTTACATTAAAGACAGTCAACACGCACTTGAAATTTTCCGCGATTTCAATTTCACCGGCGAAGACAAACTAATTTTCACTATGGATATTACATCTCTATACACTGTCATTCCAAACGGCGAAGGTCTTCAAGCACTTAAGTATTTTTTCGATCAACGCACCGTCAAGGAACCTAGCTCGGAAACGCTACTCCGCCTAGCTGAACTAGTTTTAACACTTAACTGTTTTTCTTTCGCTGACAACTATTACAAGCAAATTAATGGTGTAGCGATGGGCACAAAAATGGGACCTAGCTACGCCAATCTTTTTGTAGGGTACGTCGAGTACCAATTCTTCAATCAGTACAACGGTCCTAAACCTGAACTCTACGGTCGCTACATTGACGACTGTATCGGCGCAATTTCGTCTAGCAAGGAGGAAATCAACCAATTTATAACCGCCGTTAATTCCTTTCATCCGGCTCTAAAATATACCTGGGAAATTTCGGAAACTTCCCTGGCCTTTCTCGATATCAAAGTTTTTATCAGCGGCAACGGCTTATGTACCAGTGTGCACTACAAACCCACCGATTCTCACAGTTATTTGTTGTATTCATCTTCACATCCATCTCATGTCAAAAACGCCATTCCCTATTCTCAATTTCTTAGACTTCGACGTCTATGTAGTGATGACTCTGATTTTTCCAACAAATCAGAGGAAATGTGCCATTTTTTCGAGAAACGTGGCTATCCTGATTCTGTAGTTCAATCGGGCCATCACCGCGCTCAGCAGATTGATCAACAGTCAGCACTACAGACGTCACAAAAGGAAAAGAATGACAGAATTCCATTCACCCTCACATTTCACCCGAATAATAACCCAGTTAAAGCCATCATTCTTAACAACTTTAAGATACTGCAAAATGATCCAGAAACTGCTAGAATCTTTTCGGAACCACCGCTGATTTCATTCAAACGCGACAAAAATGTAGGTAACTTTCTAGTTAAAAGCGCATTCAAAACAACTGAACAACCTGGCACTTTTAAATGCGCGCGCTCGCGATGCAAAACTTGTCCTTTCATTCAAAACACTGACAAAATATCGGGCCCTAAGCGATCTGTTAAGATCACTGATCGTTTCACGTGTACCTCCGCAAATGTTATCTATTGCATAACCTGCACATTATGCAAAAAGGTATACATTGGCGAAACAGGAAGACGACTAGGTGACCGATTCCGAGAACATCTTCGTGATGTTGAGAAAGATGACAAAGACGCATCCAAACCTGTCGCTCGGCATTTTAATCTCCCTAACCATTCCAAACAACACATGTCAATCTCCGGCCTTTCCCTACATCAAGGTACCACGGAAAGCCGTAAAAATCTCGAGCAAAAACTGATCTTTCAAATTGGCACTCTTAATCCCCACGGTATCAACGAGCGCTTTTCATTCAATTAATTTATTCCTGTTTTTCACGTTACCATGTTACCACCAATAGCGTAGCTCCATTTTCTGTATATAAACCATACACAACCCACAATTCCTCGATTCGCTCCGACGAAGGGCTAACGCTCGAAACGTCAGCTAATCGAATCCCTGTACGGTGGTCAATTTACATTATCAACTCCGTTGATAAACCAAATTTTCGTAAAAAGCTTGTAAGTTTATTGTTCCTTCAGTTGTTAATTTAGTATAGTGCTGCAAATGTGGGAATATAAGGTACCATGTTTTACAAAAGTCGTTAAAATCTTACAATTCCGCCATATTTTAAAGATCACCACATGGATCAAATTGCAGCTTTACCTTGTTTAAGTCCCGGATTGTGGTACCGAACGTTTATACGCTGGGCTGAGCTAGTGTGTTCAAGTTCTTTTCAGTGTTAGCTAGGGTTTTTGTTAGTTAAAAAATGACTCATCGCTCGTCGCTGTAAAAGCTTTGTAAACGCATACAAACTTTGGCCCCGAAAAACACAGAGTGTCCTGAAGTTTTATCGTCATCTTTGTCTTCAATGACAGATATTCCGTCGGCCTCAGTGAAGCTCAAGACCATTTCTCTGGCCCATGATTTTGTGACAGGTGTTTTACCGCTTTGTACAAAGGAACGCACCACCGTGCAAAATCGGAAGATGAAACAATCGATGGATTTGGGTCCTGCACGTGATCGATTTCGTTTGAATTTTTCAGTTCCGACTAGTGGCCTGTTTCCACTTAGCCTGCTGCGTGCAAAGGTCTCTAATTTCTTTTCCCCACTAAAACATCATAGCAAACTTGCAATACAGGTTACACTTTTAAGTGGCAATCGTTTTAACGTGCCCTCGGCCGCTTATATAGGTGTTCTGTCCAATACAATAGGCCATTCCAGAGTTGCACAAGTAACTGGGGCGATTTTCAGATTTTAACCAATCGATAAATTGACACCATCACTTAAAAGATAACGTTGAGAATGGCCATTTGACCAAGTTTGATGATTTTATATTAAAAAAAAAACAAGTTTTTTACTTTTTTTTTCTTACTTTTTTAAACAAGAAAACAATACATTAATTACATTGTACAAGTACAGTTACCTCTGACAATACTTAACGGTACTTGTGAAGTATTACATGCACTATAAAAAAATAAATTAATAATAACAAAAAGTTATGGACTTTAAAACAGTTGAAATCCATAAAAACGTCTCTAATTGTGAGGCTGCTTCCCCAGAAACCAAATAATATTTGTAAACTTTGGCCAAAAAAGTGGCTTTTACCTCAGTTACTTCAAATTAGTAGGTGCGTGACGGAATTGTACATTTGTCACAAAACTGAAAAATATTTTAAAGATATTATATGGTTTGGTGGGCCGCAGCCTCAAAATTAGTAGCCTCCGTAGCAAGCGTTTCCGTGTGGTTTGAGCGCTAAAAAAAGCCGAGTTCTGAATTTTGGACGCGCGCGAAATGGGTCGAGAGCAAAAGGAAGAACGGAGGGGGAGGGTGGGAGCAAGGAAGGAAACGCTTGCCCGCAAACCCCACGATTCTGCAGAACGCGTCCCCCAAGAACGCGGGGCTCTGATTGGTGCGGAGTGAGGTGTCAATTGATGTCTGCCAATCTGTAAAAGAAAGAGGAAATTAATTTAACATGGCGGACAACAGCGATTGTGACTTCGATCGGAGACATACAATAATACAATACAACACAATTTATTTATTTATTAACTTTACAACCAAAAGAGCTGTTACAATGATGCAAGATTCAAAAATAAACTTAAAAACATTATTAACAAGAAAACAAAAAATGTAAGACGAAATAAAACAGCAACTTGGTTGAGGGTCTGACCAACAGGACACAGGTCCCATGCAAAGGTCAGCCAAATAAGAAATACGAAAGCTAACATATCGACTATAATAATTTTTAATTGAAATATAATTAGAAAAAAAAAAAAGAGTGTAATCAGTAGCAACAAGTCAGATTGAAAGAGCGACACTTAGAACAGTAAGTTTTCCATGTGCGCATTCTGTCTGTGTCGAAAGTAGTGTCCAGCTTAGAAAAGTAGTGAGAGTAAATCTGGTTCTTAAAGGATGGAAGTGACGTGCAATTACGTATAGACAGAGGAAGACTATTCCACATAAAGACAATTCTATTAAAAAAAAGAATTTCTGAAGAGTGTAGTCCTGCAGGAGTTGGGCTGCAGTAGATTTTGCTGACCTGATCGGGAGCGAGAAGAACGAAGAGAAGAAAACGTGACGTAACAGGAAATATCTAGATCATACAGGCCGTGTTTGCATTTAAAGAAAAAGATAAGATCTTTAATTTCTAGCCAGTAGCTTATTGGTAGCAATTTAAGCTTTTTGAGGCGGAGAATGTAAGGAGAGTCATAATCTTTAAGAATAAATTTCGTAGCAAGCCGTTGAACCCCCTCCAAGAGAGATAGGTCACGGGAAGAGCCTTGAGGTGCCCAGATCTCACTACCATAAGATAAATGGGACCGGACAAGGGCAAGGTATAATAGTCGACGACAGCGAGTGTCAGTCATTAGCATGCAGTTCCTTCGAAGGAAACCTAGCATGCGGTTTGCCTTAGAAATGCATTTCACGATGTGAGGGGACCACTTAAGGTCATTACTAATTACCACACCTAGATCATTATGAGATGCCACACTTTTGACAAGCTGATTATCAAGAGAGTATGAACAAGTTGAAGGAAAACGTTTACGAGAAATCCTGAGAAGGAAAGACTTTGATGTATTAAATTTCAGTTGCCAGGACAAAGACCAGTCACACATTGCATGCAGATCTTGCTGGAGGAGAAGATGGTCTGAGGATGATTCAATGATATTAAAGCATTTACTGTCATCAGCAAATAACGCAACAGTTGAATTACTAGCAACGTCTGGAAGATCGTTAACATAAAGTGAGAAAAGCAGAGGACCGAGAATGCTCCCTTGGGGAACACCGGAAGTAACATCAAGGTACTCCGAAGAGATACCCTCAACAACCACACGTTGTTTCCGGTCAGAGAGATAGTTAGAGAGCCAGTCAAATAGCGAACCAGAAATTCCATAGGATTTCAGTTTAAAGAGCAGTTTATTGTGACTGACAGAATCGAAAGCTTTGGAAAAGTCCAAGTAGATAACATCGATTTCTTTTCCAGTGTCAAGGGCGCGGCCAAGCTCATGAAGCACTTGTAGAAGTTGAGTGACACATGATCTCTTGGGTCGAAAACCGTGTTGAAGGTCGTGAAGATTATTCGTTGCAAAGTCAGAGATACGACTGAATAACACGCGTTCAAGATTCTTGGAAACCAAAGAAGGTGAATAACGAAGGTGACGTAATTAACCCAATGAGTTATCTAACTTACGGCCTTCAAACAACATCATCAGATGAGAGATAGACCATCAAAGATCTGCACGCACTCATGCACGCACCAAGGCGATTTTAGTCTGTCCAAGTCAGCTGACTTGACTCCACTAAGAACAGAAGAGTAGAAATACGGTAGTTAAGTGCCGAGGCCTTGGGAGTTTGATTTCTACACAGGCTAGCAGCAGCAAGGGCGAATCGGTTGGTTGAAGTTCCGATCATCCTTTCGTCTTGGTCATTCAAACCGCTCGCGCTGAGAATGATCGTATAAAATATAGGACAAAACACCCGTAGTTCTTCCAGGAAGATGACGTTTGAAAAGGCAGAGAATTCGTCCGGGCTATTCGCCAACAACAAGCTCTCGGATTTTAAATACTCCGACACCTCACGAGACACTCTTTTTTTCAAGCCTTTTTCAACTTCTAGCATCAGATCTTTGTTTCCCAGGAGGGTGTTCGAGGCAGCTTGCCAGTCTTGATTGCATAGCTGTTTTACTAGCTAGGGTCTTGCTGACTTCGTCTCGAGGAATTCTAACGGTAACACTATCGGCTAACAAACAGCACTTTCACGTAAAGCTCCCCTAACGGACGATCTTCTATATTGAGAAATGAATCGGCGGTAGCTTCGGGTTTCTGTTGACCAAAATGCAAGGACTTGCGAGACACTGCTGTTGCCCTTGGAGAGGTGACACGAACTGTCTTTTGACAACGGCTATTCCCTGCTGGCGAGTCAAGCAGCCGCTTTGTTCGCTCGGCACTGCTTGGGTTTTGTGGATTTGTGTTTTCTTTGAATCCGAAGACTATTCAAATGCGTCCCGGATGAATTTAAACAGATTTCCGAGATTCCGGATTTTGCGCGCACATGGAGCACATACTCTGTCCGAGTACGTTTTGCTTTCATTCAAGCTAATCCCAGCGCTCTGGCATATCACCGCAAGAATAACTCCACAGCATTTCCTCCTTTCTGACGGCCTGAACAAATTTTCCGTAGACTGTCGATAGTCCCGCTTACGTTCAGGATTACCGTATTTTATTTGGAAATCGGCCTTGCGCACTCTGCACTTATTGCTTGGCTTGACCGGCATCGAAGCCTTCTTGTTCAAAGTATGTTTATTTCGTGATCGACGGACTTTGACAAAAAATCCAAATGTAGCGTCGTGTTTGTTTTTAAAATTACCAAGACAGAATTTCTACTTCCGTTGACAAACTCTTTCTTCTCATTGGTGATTTATTTGACAAGCCCTAGACAAAAGTGTACTCAAGCGTGAAGACGTGAAGAGGGCGTTCTGCGGGCAAGCGTTTCCTTCCTTCTTCCACCCCGCCCCCCCCCCCTCCCCCTCCGTTCTTTCTTTTGCTTTCGCCCCATTTCTCGGCCTTTTTTAGTGCTCAAACCACACCGAAACGCTTGCTACGCAGGCTACAAAATTAGAGACGTTTGTATGAATTTTGAACTGTGTTTTAAGACTTGGTCTCTGTTCAACAGACTTGGTCTCTGTTCAACTTAAAATCATCAAACTTGGGAAAATGGCCAATCTCATTGTTATATTTCATGTAATGGTGTCAATTTATCGATTGGTTAAAATTTGGAACTCGCCCCAGTTAACTGCGCAACTTCGAAATGGCCAATTCAAGACAAGCACTTATAAAGTGGGCTTAGTAGGTGCCTTATTATTAACCACCAATACTAAATGGCAACAAAAAGTACAAAAAGTGTGATTTGGAGGTGCATTAATTTATTGATTTTACTTGTTCGCTAACGTACATGGTAAATAACTGTATCACGATATAGTGACCAGTAACATGCTGAACTGGAAAGTTCTGATTGTATTACATAACTTGTTTCACACTTATTAGATCTGGCTAATCTTTGAGTCAAGTTTAGGCATATTTACAATTGAGCATGGTCGAAAGTAGCTACGGTTAGATTTGGTTTTTCTTTACTTTGACAATTATGACTCGCGCGCGTGTATTTTTGCGCGTTTGGCTTTTATTTATTGATTTATTGATTTTTTTTTCAACACAAGAAATCTTTATTCATACAATTATTATTATTAATACAGCATGTTACAAAAATACGACCTGCTCGGCAAAAAACAAAAATAATAATAAAATAATAAAAATATAGGAAAATATAAACGAGATCATGCAAATTACAGCATTTAAAGCGATTTTGGCGCGAAAAATTAACATAAGAGGGTGCGAAGATTATAAAAATACTTTCGCACGAATGGAGTCTGATTGCACGTTGAGATTTGGCTTTCAAGCTCTTCTAAAAAGCATTTCGTACACTAAGCAGATAATGGAGTGATGACTACTCCGAAACGTCCGAAAAATATAAGAAATTGATTAAAGAAATTCCCAGCCGAAAATAGTATGACTAATGGAGTTGGTTTAAACTTCTTTAAAAAGATAACACGGTTTTGCCAATGTAGATTACGATTAGTGTCTCCTTTGGCCGAGGAATCGAGGAAGAAGAACACACGAGCATGCTCGACTGCTTGCCTTGCGTGGCTTATCAATGCAGCGACTTTCGCTCAAGCTCGCGAGTTCTTATGAGGAAGGAGGAACTGTCTGACCTGTTTGACCATTTAGCATCCTGCATAGTGTCTCTTACTTAAGGATTTAATAAGTATTTATGTACGTTATATATTAAGGGGTGTACTTTCACAGGATAACAAAGAGTTATTCAATGTATGGTCACAACGATGATAGCACACAAACCTTCGTATTGCTCTTCGTTTGTACAATCTGTGTATGGCTTTGATGGTCATCTGATATTTAAAGAAGAGACAAAAATATATTAGGTCAGTAAATGAACAGATAGCTGAAGTTTGAAATTAAGCAAAGTAAGAAAAACTTACGTTTCTTGGTGTAAAATTATTCTTTTGACACTAAGAAGCGGGCAATCCCCCCGCCCCCCAAGAAAAAATTTCCCCCTAGTTTTTTGGAAGTACACTGTATACGAGTGGTTGGGCCCCAGGCCACGCTTTGAAAAAAGGCTAAGGGTAATTCGGAATGCCATGTTCAACAAGAGCATGATTTTAGTTTCTCAAGAGCTATGGAGTGATAGGCCCTGATTTCATTTGTTCAATTGATTAGTACGGTTTGATTTGTCTGTTCGTTAAAATGAATTCTATTTTTTAATTTACGTGGTGTTTTTAATTGCTGCTAAAATAAGCAAATCAGAAAGAGATTATTTTGAAAGGTATTCGTCATCGTGGTTTCAAATGATAACTGAGTTAATCTTTTGTCTCACGATTGAGTAACAAAGATGTGGATTGCGTCCTACGGGTGTACCAATGTGGGTGTACCACATTGGTACATGTGGTACGCCCGTAGGGTTAAAGAGGCTAATCACATAAGACCTCACCCTAACAACATTAACAGCGACAGTGGAATTGAAATTCCTGAAGCGTGGGTGCCCACGATCAAACAACACAACAGCCGATCAGTACCAAAGCGGATCGCTGAGGGAACAATTTCTAGTCTGAACGACAAGGATTGGAATCCTCCAATCAACAACAGCCTAAGCGAGGATCGAAACGCACCAATCACCACCAGCTACGGTGCTTCTTATACTCACACCCATCCTGTCGACACCATCGCCCTATGAAGACCAGCAGTATAGCGGTCGAAACGTCGTTGGAACCACGATGACGAACACCTTTCATAATATTGACCTGAAATATGGGCGCACAGCCCTAAGGTTGATTCGTCGACCGAGCGATGCTCACGCAAGCTCGCGCGTTATGCCAACCATCTCACCTTTCTTATAAGGTGAGCAAGGAACCATGTTGTTCCTAGAGACCTTCGTATCCGTTCGCCAGTTCCAACAAGAGAAGGTCACAGAGTAGCCGAACTAGCATCCTTGAGATTGCTAAGAGAGAGAATACGATTAGCTCAGAGAACTAAGGGAGATGCGATAAAAAGTAGCCACTCTACTGCGAAGAGTATAACAGCCACTCTTTCGCCTGAAGATGCTTCTGAGATACTTGAAAATATCAGATGCAATACACAAGGACTGTTTACTAAAACCAGAGACAGGCAGAAAGATAAGTTTGATAACCTATTGCTCGAGAAACAGTCTTCTGTTTCAACGACTAGAACACCTCATGTCGACATAACACCTCAAGTCGACAAATCCAAATGGGCTATCAACTTATCCTCCAGGTCCTTAAGTGACCCCGAGGTGTCTTTACTACAGAAAGGGTTAAATTTCGCTGTAACGCCTAGTAGCATCCCAGCGACTGATATAATTGCTAAAGTGGACTCTGCCATAAGACCACTTGACGCAGAACAGGCCCACACTGTCAGGAGAAGCGTGAACGCTATTCTCCAACGGGCTAAGCCTCCCAAACGTAACATAACCGGGGAGATGCGACATGCACTCAAAGGTTTGAAAGAGGATGCCTCCATCATGATTCTCCTAGCAGATAAAGGTCGTGCCAGTGTAGTGCTAGATAATAACACCTATCATGATAAGATGAAGGCACTGATTGAGACTGGTCCATACAGACTTCTTAACAATGACCCAACGGATCGCTTAAGGCGAAAGTTGACTGAAAAACTTCTGTGCCTGAAGCGAGGTGGACACCTGACAGATTCTGTGTATAACAAGATCAGGCCAAAGCATAAGCAAGCACCTAGAATTTATGGCCTTCCCAAGATACACAGGGCCAACACACCACTGAGACCTATAGTCTTTTGTGTGAACACCTTTGCTTATGATCTGTCTTCCTACTTAGCCGATGTATTATCTCCCCTAACAAGGAACTCAGAGTACACAGTTGACAACTCAGCTCATTTTTTGTCCATTGTGAACGGTGAAAGGGTACTAGAAAACGAGATAATGGTGTCTTTCGACGTAGTGTCTCTGTTCACGAACGTTCCAATCGAAGGAGCATTACAGACTGCACTGCGAAAACTAGAAGCTGACCCGTGCCTTGCCAGCCGCACGACTCTAACACCCACGCAGATTGCAGACCCTCTTGAGTTTCGTTCTTAGAGCCACATACTTCCAGCATGATGGACTGATTTACGAACAGCAAGAAGGAGCAGCCATGGGTAGTCCGGTATCCGAAGTGATAGCTAACCTCTACATGGAGGGTTTTGAGGAGCAAGCTTTGAAATCGACGCCCTGTACACCTAAGATCTGGAAACGCTATGTGGATGACACCATTACCATCTTAAATCGTGACAAAGTTGACTCGTTCTTACATCACCTCAATAGTCAACAGCCGACGATCCGTTTCACAATGGAAACTGAGAATGACTTGCGATTATTCTCTGCCAATGGGTGGGCTGTAGAATACTTAACTCTTTGAGCTGAATTAATTTCTTCGCGCCATTTTGCATATGTTACATTCCGCATAATTATGCGGTTCCGCAAAGTCATGCCACATGCCATTCCGCAAACTCATTCCGCCTTTTACCCTCACCGAATAATAATCCGCTTTAAGGTTCGAGACCATGTTCTTTTCAAAAAGTATAACCGCCCTCGTGGTTTCCAAGTTATGAATGAAATTCAATGAAACTCTTTCTCTGGTGGTGTGCGAACCATTAGTTTACCTCTTACGTATCTTTCGAGTGCCATTAAGGTTTCAAGCAGTTTACGTTACAGCAACCTTATGGATTAAGGTGTATGTTTGATTCTTCTTCCTTATGTTAATTACTCGTCAACAATTCGCATTAACAAATTAAAACACTTGATGAAAGGACTAACTCATAGACCAACACTACACCCAAAATTAAATAGTTTGATTATATTTTATTTCGTGTGTTAACTGCAACTTCCGTGTCATGCGAGTTAACAGAGGGTTGTCAAATCATCCTAATGATTAAATAATAATTTTAAGGCAACAAGCTTCCATAATTAATGTTATGAATGTTTTCGCATATCATGTTAATTAGTTTCTACTTTGACCATTTCGAACTGTCGCTAGTTTCATAATATAGAGCACCCATCTCGAGAACTTCGTTAGTAAGAGGTTGGTTGAGAACCAAGACAATCAAAGCAATACTTAACCTGAGGAGGTAAGGAATTCTTAACATTGGTATTGGAAGTGAGTTGCACGTTTTTATCTGTCAGAAAACATTACGGGCGAAAAGGGCGTTTGTGGTTTCTTTTATTTCTGTCGATTTCACGGCGGTATCAACGCAAAACTCTTGTAGAAAAGGAAAAGAATTGATTTTTAGTCAAGGTTGAAAAAGTAACGCATTTAACAATTTCCTGCTTTGGGTAAGCTTGCCTTCTTTTCATGAAATTGAGCTTTCAGAGCGTAGAATTACCAGCAATTGACTGGACCAGAGTCACCTGATTAGAATGTGCCTCTTGTAAAGGAAATAGAGATGGTCGAGTTTAACCGATGGAGTTTTCCTTTCGGAGTTATCTTAAAGAGCATCAAATTTCCAACAAGCTACACTAAGACCAATGGCTTTGAGTTAGAAACACTAGTATTGTATATCTGTTTTTGCTGTTCGCTGCCATATATTTTCCTCCAAACACTGAATATGACCGTCAGCGACGTATTATTGTTTTGTTTATGAATGCATTTTCACTCGTCATGCTTAAGTGGTTGTAAATGGTTAGTAGTTTGGTAAAAAAAAAACATTCAATCATTGCTCAAATAGGGTGGAATGGCTTTCACGTAGATGTACGAGCTGAAGGAAGCCAATTTGTAATCCATCACAACGACAGCACCGTGGGCGAATTTCATCAAAATGAAGACACAATTTCAATCAATTATTGATAGACTGGAATATTGTCTCACTAGACCTGCTCGGAAACAAGACATATGAGGGATAAGCAAGACAAATGTCCAGCTTATGTTTCAAGAAATGGTTTATAGAAATTTGTCTTGATGCGTGGAACAAAACCTGGAACCGAGGCCGAACAGAATAAAAAAAAAAACAACAAGAACCGCGATTTTTTTTTTTTTCGGAACATCATATCTGTAACCGGAAAGTTTGAAGCTGGTAATTGATACGTTGCATCGAGTGCAGGTCGGAACGTTTTCAATGTGTGTTCCTTTTTTAAACAAAGTGTCACTTATCGCTGGAAAGATTTCAATAGTGGATTATTGCTGCACACTAAACATGAACAGCCCGGAAAATTTTTTTAACACGATCCCAGCACTGTTTCTTTTCGTTCTAAGACACTCAGCAATGAAAAGTTTAATTCCATTTGTATTTCGGTTCCAGTTTCGAAATTTAAGCTTATGCTTGTTAATTTCGCGTCTTCTGATCTGCTATCGTTTCTGTCGTTGCAGAAAACTTGAACGCTGAGAGGAGAATGGCTCCAAGCTGGCTTTATCTGCTCACTGTTATTATATTTGGCTGGCTGAGTTTCTCCGTTGCTAGTGCCAAGTATACGGTTCCAGGACTGGAATTTAAGAGCTTGAAATAGTGCGGTAAGCCAACTCTGGTCGTATAAACTGCATAACGAGCCAGAGGTTCTTAGCAACCACAAAAATACCTCTGGATCCCGCTGAGATAGGGGGCAATTTGCCACCAATCTCAGCAGGATATCCAGCTACTCTGAACATTCCAATGTAATCGAATCGCTTCTGGCACTCGTTTCTTTTTGATATGGGGCGTCAACGTTCACGCTTATCTGTCATAATCCTTAAACGTAAACGTTTATTTATGGCGAGAGTTTAATTAAATTCTATCTTTAGACCTGATGCACACGAAAAGTGACTGCGGGAACGGGAAAACGATACCCAATAGTTTGTTTTGGCTTTGATGAATTACTCTTGAGGTAGGCTCACCGGTTCCAGAAAATAGCACTAAATTACAGCCAAAGACTCGAGTTTTCTTTGTTTCTCTTTCGCATGCAATATGGGAAAAATAATAGGGCTGTTTATACGAGAAAAAAAAAAGCCGTGGCTTACTCTGGCCGCGGCTTACATAAGACGCGAAAGGAACCATTTTTAAAAGTAAAAACACCAAGCTAGGCCAGGATAAGCCGCAGCTTGAGAAAGCCGTGAACGTAGATTTTGTACCATTTATGCGGAGTGTTCGCGTCTTATGTAAGCCGTGGCCAGAGTAAGCCGCGGCTTATTTTCTCTTGTATAAACGGCCCTAATGTGTTTTGTTTTTGGAGGGAGATATATCTCTTTTGAACGCTAATTAAAATTCGCTCGTATTCCTGAATCAAACATGCTTGCAATACATGGTAATAGTGAACATATTTGCGAGTAATTTACACAAATCAGTCTGCAATTATTACCCTTCTTGAACACCGTGAAAGTAAATTAACATCACTGAGCTAAAATAATTCGCTTCAATATGTGATATCGTTGCGTGCCCATGAACAGAACTTTTACTATCCGTACGATTTCCCTAGGAACTAATAAAATTCTCGTTGAATAATTCCTCAATAATCTCGGCAAACGTCGAAGTGGAAGTTTCAGTATTCGACTTCCGAAACCGACCTTGGCAGGAAAAGCGACAACGGCGACGGTATCGAAATCATCATTTCAAAATATAACTTCTCCTTTTTCTAATTCTTTCCCAATTGTTAAAATTTGTTTAACTTGGAAAATGCTGGCGAACTGTCCAAGGACGAAATTACTCTGAAGGGCATTAAAGTAAGGAAAACGTTCTCGAAAAATACAGTCATCCGAACGCGTTATTGTTCTGCAAAGAAATGTACCAAAGGTAAAACGTTTTGGTCATTAAACCTGCTTACAACATTTGCCTAGATTTTTATCTGCACTTCAAAACACTGTTCATGTTATATATCCCAGAAGCACTCAGGCATACAGTGATACCAGGACCTCAACCTGGATGAACCAGAAAAGATATGGAACATTTGCCTAGATTTTTATCTGCACTTTAAAAAATGTTCATGTTATATATCCCAGAAGCACTCAGGCATACAGTGATGCCAGGACCTCAACCTGGATGAACCAGAAAAGATATAGAACATTTGCCTAAATTTGTATCTGCATTTCAAAAAAAACCTGTTATGTTAAATATCTCAGAAGCGCTCAGGCATACAGTGATGCCAGGACTTCAACCTGGATGAACCAGAAAAGATAGAACATTTGCCTAGATTTTTATCTACGTTTCAAAAAACTGTTCATGTTATATATCCCAGAAGCACTCAGGCATACAGTGATACCATGGACCTCAACCTGGGTGAACCAGAAAAGATATAGAACATTTGCCTAAATTTTTATCTACGTTTCAAAAAACTGTTCATGTTATATATCCCAGAAGCACTCAGGCATACAGTGATGCCATGGACCTCAACCTGGGTGAACCAGAAAAGATATAGAACATTTGCCTAAATTTTTATCTACGTTTCAAAAAACTGTTCATGTTATATATCCCAGAAGCACTCAGGCATACAGTGATGCCATGGACCTCAACCTGGATGAACCAGAAAGATATAGAACATCTGCCTGGATTTTTATCTGCATTAAAAAAAACTGTTCATGTTATATATCCCAGAAGCACTCAGGCATACAGTGATGCCAGGACCTCAACCTGAATGAACCAGAAAAAATATAGAACATTTGCCTAAATTTTTATCTGCAAGTTACATATGCTTAATCACTTGAATATTTTACTATTGCTATTTTCCACGCACAAACAAACACCGAGTCCTAAACTCCTTGGTAGTTTGAAAAGGCTTTCAGAAGTTGTTTCTGGACGATAATATATTCTCCAACGATAATTTTCAATTTTCAAACTGCCACTATTTTAATCACCACCATAAGTGGAAGAAATAGTCGCCAGATAAAATATTTTGTGCTTTGACAGAGAGCAGCTATGTAAAAGATATAAGTATCCATATCCAGTTATAAAGACAAAATAAGGAGCCGCCCACTTCCGCGCCCCCTCACCAGCCCGATCTTCATTATCGTGGATCGATGACGAGTGCGCGCATATTTCGCGGCTTCATATTTAATTTGCCGCCAGAATATAATTAATTTGCCGCCGGAATATACATGAACTTTGCTACATATACATAAATACGCTTGAACAGAAAGATTACCGCTAAACAATGGTCCGAAACCAAAGGAATTCCAACTCAATCAAATCTTACAGAAAATTTACATTAGAATGTAATCCCAGGGATAATGTCAAGGGCGATTCCTACCAAACGTACCAATGTAACAAAATCGAAAGTTACGTCGATCTTACCTCTTACGTTCGTATTTCCGCTTTTAAAATTGTCTGAAGGCGATTTACTTCGGCTTAAAATATAGTTACAACTTACCAAAGTCCATTGCACGTCAATGAAATCACCCGATAAAACAGAATTTCAGCCTGAGAAGGCGTCACTCTCTGTAATTTGTGTCCATCACATACCGAGATATGCCGATTATCCCCTCGAAATTCTCAACGAATCGCTAAAGCATAACATTTGACAAAACTAGCGTTTTATCGTACAAATAAAACCATAAAATGCCATAAGAACAACGCGTAAGCGTGCCGCGTGCCGGTAAATTAAATTCTGCCACTGAAGCGCAAAAACAATACTTCTTCCAAGGTGTGCTAAGATGCTCCTGCAGTGAAACCACTAATGGAGAACGTTGACGGCTCTAATGCAGACCTATAACGTCACTCCTTAGCAACCAGACTTGGGAGATTTTTTAACTTCCGGTTATCTCTGGCTCGTTATGAATGAAACAAAGGCTTCTGTAATGATAATTGTTTATTACATTAGTGTGTTATTATCATCTAACATCATCACCATGATGATATACATTTTTATTTATTTCCTTTCTCTACGGAGTTCCTGTTTTCTGAGGGAGAGAATGGCTCCGGCATTGATTTAATTGCTGACTGACGGACTGACTTACTATCTGACTGACTGACGGACGTACTAGCAGACTGACTGACTGACCCTCACCGACTAATTGACAGACAGACTGACTGACTGACTGAGTGATCCTACTCTGGCCATTTTTCCTCATCACCTTAGCTGAAAATTCCTGCACGGCTTTCTCCCAGGCCCTCGCGATCAATTCGTTTCGGTGACGTAGCCGACGCTAGGCGAACAGACGGGGAAAGCCTAGATTAAAAAAAAGAATGCGCATGCTCCTATTTTATATATCAGAATGGCGGTGAACAATGTCGGACTTTCCTGTTTTTTTTTTTTTCAAAACCCTTGCCGCGTAGATCGGCTGTTACCATCCATATAAGTTCCTATAAATTTAACATATCAACCACTTGCGACCGATTTTAGCTCTCGCTTTTGAACTAATACATTCCTACGGAACATGTGGCGGAATTTGATGTGCTCGGCAAAACCTTCGGCGATGGAAACTGTACATGCGGTTTCAAAGCAGCCTCGTTAATGCTATTTGGGAATGAACAACACCACTTGGAACTCTAGAGTCCGAACTACTGCTGCACTCGTCAAATAGTACTTTTTTCAGGGACCGCGGAGCAGAGGTAGCTGGAAGGCTCTAGACGCCCCAATAATATTTCAAAAATATTGTATTTTATGAAAACAAAAATGTTTCTAAAAAGGGGAATATGTGGAGCCTATTTCATCAATTCATTGTTGTGTTAAAATTGAGACACAAATGAGATGGTATTTTTTGGCGATTACTAAAATTAGATGCATTTCCAGCAATTCCAGAGACGGTAAATTTCAAAATTTTTCGAGGGAGCATGCCCCTGGACCTCCCTAGAAAAGCTCGCGCCTTCGGCGCTCCTTGGCTCGCGCTTCGCACGAGCTAGCCGTCACAATACAAAATATATTCTTCGCGGTCCCTTTTTTTGCGTACTGCTGAATCGAAGAAGAAGTCATCGCTAGCTATAGGATGGAGGCTGATATGAGATTCGAATTGAAAAGCTTTCTCAGATTACAATTTCTTTTACGTTTCCAGCCTGAAGGATACGTTTTTCTGCAAGTGATGGCCTTTCATTTCTGTGACGGCTACTTCGTATAATTCGTCCCAGTTAACTCGGGATGTGAATGTGTCATTTAAGTTCATTCATTTAAATGCACTTGTGAACTGCCTTTTGCTAATTTAGTGTTCATTTTGATGTCTTCGTAATCTGTGTAATGCAAGTGAGATGTCACTTAACGTATGCTCGAGTAAGCTTTTAGAAGGGAATAGACTTCAGATTTTCCATGGTGAGGGTGTTTCGGCAGAAAATTTCGCTTCAAGAAAAACTGAGACATTTTTCTCACTTTTCGGATTTTTGTCTAGGCCTCTCCCGCTTTTTCGTCCGGACCACGTGACCCGAACGGATTGACCGGGAAGAAACAGAGAGAGACCTACTAACTAGGCAAAGCTGAAAATACGTGAGATTCGTAACGAAATGAGTAGCCGCAAGACAAAATAATTGTCCCTGGTATTTTTATAGAACACTGTCATTGCTCACGGAGGAACTTAACGTTTTCCTTAAACGTGAAAACGAAACTTAATACAAAATGTACGTTGTCTGTTTGTTTCTTACAAGTCATATTCATCTTCATTGTTACTTCTTTCATTATGAGCTAACTTTAGCCTTACTACCCACTTCTACTAGTTGCAACGGAGTTGTACAAATCTTCTTGAAGATAAAGTCCCCGTCTTGCACTGGTCACCCATCTGCGTCAGTCGGGTATATTTTGACAATTCTTTACTTAACATCTCCACAGGTCCTCATCAAGACAAGACTGCAACGATCAAAATGAATCCATTTCCTTTTATGCCTTTTGGAAAACCTTTTAATGTTACCATTACGTTCACCCCTGGTAAAACAAGTGCTGCGATTGCCTCCTTACTACCAGTCCAATTTGTCAATATTTTGTCCCTCTTGTGATTAGTTCTTTAAAGTGATGTGTTCCTTGTGATTTACTCGACTTGAAGCTTGAAGTTTTCCTAAGCTTCCTTCTTCTTTGGGGACTCGGGTGTCGTAAAGTTAGTTTGGTCATTATCGTCAATCATAAGGGACATCAAATGAAGAATGATCCTCGCGGTTGTGAACGCAATTTATGCAATTGCGAAAAGAAGCCTGAAAAAAATTCAGGACTTCAACGGGGTTTGAATCTGTGACCTCGCGAGGGTTAGAGGTTCAAACCCCGTTGAAGTCATCATTCACATTAGGGCCATGTTTAATACTTATTTGATTTTTGAGGATATAAGTAAGTAAGTAAGTAAGAACTTTATTAAGGTGTCGAAATCGCTAGCATACAATGTATACTAATTGGGGACACCTAGCTAAAAATTAATTATCAAGTAAATAAAATAGAAATATATGTACATATGTATATGTTGAATAAACGGTGAGTCATGCATTAAAATCAGTTATGAAATATATTTACATGTGTATATATTGAATAGGTAATGAGTCATGCATTATCTGAAGATCAGTTGTTAGTTGTTGCATAAAAAGCAGTCTTTGCAAGTATAATCCAGCAAGCTTGTAAAATTAACCTTTTTAACGCGTTTTTGAAAAGTGTCTAATGATTCAGATGATCGGATAGATCTGTCAAGTTTGGACCAAATGACAGGGCCTAGATAAGTCAGGCTGTGTTTGCCATAAGCAACAGTCCGAAATCTCGGTGTGAGTTTCTAAGATGATACTGAGAATTAGTAGCAACAAATAAGTCAGCAATGTAAGGAGGGGCCAGACCATATTTGACTTTATACATTATGGTTGCAATAGTTTGGAGTCTTCGCGTATAAAGTGTTGGTAGTCTCGCTCTTTGCAAGAGTTCCTCATACGTCGATTTATCGTCACAATAAACAGCGCGTAATGCTCGTTCTTGAATTTGTTCTAGTTTTCTGGCATCAGAAGAACGACAAAAATGCCAGACAGTCTGACAGTATGTGAGATGAGGTAGTATAGCAAATTTGACAATGTGTAATTTAGCTGATGTCGGAATAAGGTTGTGTAATCTCAGAAGAACACCCGTTTGACAGGAGGCTTTTCTACAAACATTGCTCACATGATTCGAAAATGATAGTTGATCGTCTAAAGTAACTCTTAAGAGTGTTATCTCCGATTTCTGATCAATTACGATGTCATTAATAACGATGTGTAGATCCTTGTGACAATTCCTCGGACCCAGACTCATCACCTGATACTTTGAAAAATTTCCTTGTAAAAGATTGTTGTTATACCACTTATAGATGTTATTGCCTTCCTCATTCATATAATTTTTTCCGCCTCGTTAGTTGTCTTCGCCACTGAGAACAGTTGGTGGTCATCAGCATACATAAATAACCTGTTTTCGTCAGTGGAGAGGTGTAGATCGTTTTGGAAAACATTCCAAAGAAGAGGCCCGAAGCTTGATCCCTGGGGACAACCTCTCGTCGTCGCGTACCAACCGCTTGTTGCTTCTTGACTAATCCTAACTCTGTTTTTCCTATTTGTGAAATATGATCGCATAAGGGCTAGTGAGTTGTTAGAGAAACCGTATGCTCTCAGTTTGTTTATCATTAGGGGAGGGTACAGCGAATCAAATGCCTTTGACATATCTGTGGACAAGACTCCAACAACATTCCTGTTGTCAACAGTCTTTTTCCATCTTTCCACCAAACCAATGAGGGAGGTCTCACAGCTCTGATCCTTTCGATATGCAGTCAGTTTGTTGCCTAACATTGGATCTATAAATGATGCCAGCTGTTTGCTCAGTAACTGCTCAAAGACTTTCCCTATCACTGTTAATACTGTAACAGGTCTATAGTTCTTAATGTCTTGTTTGTTATCTTTCTTAAACACGGGTATCCAGTCACCTTTCTTTCATTGCAGTGGCCAATCACAGGATTCGATGCAACGGTTATATAAGTCAGCGAGGGGATAAGAAAGCTCCCTACCTGCTGTCTTTAAGATCTTGGATGGTATTTGGTCGTGACCTGTGCTCTTGGTATAATCCAAGTTAGATAGCACAACCGCAATTTCATTCGGCTCAAGCATATGGAATTTAAATTGTGAGGAGTCACCAGGAAGTCCACGATTACAGCTTTGCGTTATCATGTGTACACTCTCATGATGGTACAGTTGGTCCTCGGACATACCTAAAAAAACGAGTGTGACCGATGTCGTTAGCCACTGAAGAGAAATATTTGGCAAAGTGCTCAGCAATCTTGCGTTGATCCCGTTCAATGACACCTTCGATATCTATGTTAAGGAGGACGTTTTCACACTTTTTCGACTTTGAGTGAAGAAAAGACTTAAAAACACTGTAGAAATTCCTAGATTTGTTTTCAGATCGTCAGCTTTTTTGTTCCAATACTCTTTGATTGCTCTCCGCCGGAGTCTTGTAGCAGTATTCCTCCACGTTTTCATTAGTTCTCGGTTCTCCTCGGTAGGGTTTCTTGCATATCGTTTCGCATACCTCCTCTTTTTCCTAATTGCCTTTTTCCATTCTAGCGTCATGTACGGTACGTCTACTGCACGGACTCTCATCTTTTTCAGTGGAATATGATCATTAATGATGCTAGTGAGAAGAGTGTGCCAATAGGAATGCTGGTCGTCTATTGAATCGAAGATGCTGCTTACATGCCAAGGTGCCATGTCTAAATCCGTTTGTAATTCCTTTTCATTCAGTTCTTTGTAACTTCTTAAAGTCAGCACCTTGCTTTCGTAAAAAGCGTTTCGTTCTTTCATGAGTCCAAATACCAGGGCGTGATCACTTATTCCGACGTCACAAACGCCACAATCCTTAAATAGCTCTGGCTTATTGGTTAAAATAAGATCAATTAATGTTTGGCTGTTATTAGTAATCCTTGTTGGTCTAGTTATGACATAAGTCAACCCTTGTGTGTCTTCCAGATCTCGTAAGATTTTCCCTTCCCTCGAGAGTGGACGAAGCCTGTCGAGGTTCAGGTCGCCTGTGATCACCAAAAATTATTTCTGAACTGAAGCCTATGATGTCAAGTCGTGTAGATCTTTCTCAAGGGTAACATGGTAAATATTTCCAGTCGGCTTGGTTAGCCTATAGATGCCTAGAATCACTACATCGTACCCTCCAAATTTAGACTGAATTGCCAGAGACTCGATCGTAGTAAATTTTCTGGGCAATCCCAGCCGTTTAGAAGGTAGTTTATCTGAAATATACGCCATTACACCACCTCCACCTTTTTTTCGATCATTCCTGTATGTATTATAGCCACTCTGTGCAAACTGCGAATCCCGATATGTCCGGTCGATCTTAGTCTCAGTAAGAAATACGACTTGAGCTTTAGATTCCTTGATTAATGATCCAATCTCTTCCACTTTATTTTGAAGACTATTTACGTTCATATGAATGAGAAGAATTTCACGAGCGTCCTTTGTTCTTTGTAGCGAATCGGGTAATGAATCCACATAAGCATTTTCTTGTTCGTTGTCCGTATTAGCATAGGAAAACTCAAGAAATGGTTCATCCCCGCTTTGATCAAAGAAAGAGTTTCCGCATTTCGGTAGGGAGCAAAGAAGACAAGTCCAATCAAGATTGTAATTCTCGAGATAATATTTGAAAATGTGTTTTCCCATATTAATGCATTTAGCATGGAACCAGGTTTTGCATTCCGCACACAATATGGCGTCTTGATTCTTTCTCACCGATTGTTGACAATCACCGCAGGGATGTTTCGGGGTACTAGTTCTTTTCCGATGCGGTCCTGGATTAGGATGGATGTCTCCGGACTTTAAATGTAGTTGGAAGGAGCTTGTACCTGAGACGTTGTAGGGAATACTTGATGTAGTAAACGTTCTTCTACGCGTGCATGACAGCGGGCGAGGTCGAGTTGCAAACCTTGTATCAGAAATAAACGTTAGCAGGGTGACATCTACCGAGTTTTCGTGCAAATAAGACGTGTGTTGGTAAATATCCCATATGAAAATACCATAAGTGCCAATATGAAGGAGTGAAGTCGACAAGATCTGTTATTAGTCAATCAATGCTTCACGTCTGTGACCGCCATGTTGTTACTCAGCGTGATATGCCACAACATCATTGACAAATAACAGAAAGAAAGCAAAGGAACGAAGCCAGATATAAATGGCATGTTGTGCCGTGGCAAGAGTCGATACAAGATCAACTTGACCCAGGTTACTGAAAAAGGGCCAAAGGAGATTGAAATCGGATTGAAAGTCATCGGTGATTGACAATTTATTCCTGGATATACGACAGTGATTCTCTAGAATGATGGAAACTTGAAACTCTGACCCTCCACGAGTAGCAGAAGTGAATGAACGCTACATGCCACGTCACGCGTCTATATATATAACACCCCAAGAGGGAGTAATAACAATTGATAATTCCCTAGCCCTTCACATCACAATAGCATGCGGTTATGCAATATTGTGAACGAATTTCTTGTCACATAACAGTTTAAACAAAGCTCTACGAGAAAACATGAAATTCCTATTTGCTAGCAAATATTTCTTTTTCTTTCATGCGATCGGAAGCATCGAGTTACAGTCACTTTCACATGAGCCAACAGTGTCTGTTGTATGTTCATCAGTCTCTACCAATGTTTGCATTCATGCCAGGAATTATTACCCTCAGTGTACTTCTTCGTCACGTACATAACTCCTTCCCACTTGACTACCGACTTAACACGCTGGTATAAAAAGGTTACCAAAGTTAATTATATTAGACGAAATAACACTTCAAAGAAATCAAACGATACTTTTAAACCGACAAAACGGGTTTTGGATGAAACTCATCCATCTATCGCCAGTTCTTTCATCACACTTCAATTGTAGTTGTAATTGTCGTATTCAAACTTATTTGATATCAGCAACTGACGATGGATGAAGTTTCATCCGAAACAAGTTTTACCCGGTTAAAAGCATCGTGTCTTTCTTAAAACTTTATTTATTAGTTTGACGTTTTAAAACAAACAGCTTATCCACGCCTTAGTACATCGCATCAGTCTTCAATTTAGTGGCATTTTTGGTGATTCTCTCTAACAGCCGTAGACGTATTTGTCGCGACATCACAATATGAAATTATATCTATGTCGGAACTGTGTCACCAGTTTGAAGATATTTGCAACATACCAAAAGGGGGTAAGTACACCGATCAAAATATCAGGACCCATAGAGAAGTAATATCTTTCACCTCCTTTATACTGCACTAGCTTTCCCAGCTATGGCTAAGGCTTCATTTTCTGTCAGTTTCTAAGGGAAGATTTTAATCATAACTGAGGGTGGCGTTTGGTCCTTTCTTTTAATCAACGCATGTCGATACTCTCAAAGTCTTGAAAGACTCCTAATATTGAAACTTTAGTGTCTAGGCAATAGACACAACTTCTAGGAATACTGAGATAATCATGAATCAGTTTTTGCGGCTAATTTTGGTTATTCCAACGAACGAATTGACACTCGCATTCCATCCACTAGCATTTTACCTTGACCTCGAACGTGAGTTTTTTTCTTAGGAACATGGAATGCCATCTTAGAAAATGCTTTCCACTGTTTTCTTTCGGAGTCGGGAGATTTATATGTGTTTATTGGTTTGCACAATTTTCATCTTTTCATCACTGTTTTGCCCTCTCCTTGAAAAGTTCGTGGTCAAATATGCAGATATCATGAGGGCATTCCCCCCTGCATCTCAGGTAAATCTTCCATCGCTATTTGATTACGAGGCTGCTGACCTGGAATGTCATCTCGGATGACGGTAACAGCAAAACAAACGTCATTTGAAAATATAAATTCAGGTCATCGTTAAGTTCTGATAGGTGGTTTGCAAGCTATGCCATCGCTGTCATGCTGGTGGAAGTAAACAGTTCATCTCTCATTAGCTCCTTTTCTTCGTCCACCGGCATCAATTTGTTCCGGTTGATTATTGTTATCTGTGTCTCCATGCAGAGATTGGCTGCAAAGCGGCGTGTAAGCTTCCTGTTGTTTTGCAGAAAAGGGAAAAGAAATGTAACAAAATGTAAACTGCCCATGTGCGGTGCCACTGTTTTCTCTTTAGACTAAAACTATTCGTGATTTTGCCGGCGTTCTCATTGCAGTTGCTGTCGTCGTTGCTTAATTTCTCTAAAATTGTATAGGTAACAACTCATAATTGGCACTGTAGTAGCTACATGGAATTTAAAGGAGCTAGGTCACGGTATTTTGGGTCATTATTAGAGACAAAAAAATTCATTTAAATAATGGAAAAGAGTGAAAAAACAATTTTTAGGGGAGATGAGCAACAAAGAGAGAAGAAAAATTGCAATTATGGTGAGGATGGTGAAGGGTGGAGAAGATTGAAACGGATTACAAATGACCTTTTTGAAAAAAAAATGAGCCTAAACTTTCCAAAATCCAAAGACCGTGACGTAGGTCTTTTAATTCAAGACCCATAATAAGTAGAAAAACCACACAAACGTTTGAGTAACATTGTCGTGAGTAACCTAGACGACGAGTACAACAAAGTTCGTTTGTAGCATGGATTTTTAATTTCTAAACTAGGTTTGTCTTTCTGATAGCTAAGTTAATCTTTTTTCTCACGATTCAGTCACAAAGATGTGGATCGCGACGTTTCGACCGCTATACTGCTGGTCTTCATCAGGCGATGGTGTCGACAGGATGCGTGTGAGTATAAGAAGCATCGTGGCTGGTGGTGATTAGTGCGTCTCGATCCTCGCTTAGGGTGTTGTTGATTGGAGGATTTCGATCCTTGTCGTTCAGACTAGAAATTGTTCCCTCAGCGGTCCGCTTTGGTACTGATCGGCTGTTGTGTTGTTTGATCGTGGGCATCCACGCTTCAGGAATTTCAATTCCACTGTCCCTGTTAATGTTATTAGGGTGAAGTCTTATGTAAACCTCTTTAACCCTACGGGTGTACCAATGTATGTCTCGGTCAATAAATTTAACTACGTCCCAGAGCGGATAATGTCCGGTCGCGTTGCTATGTTCTGAAACGGCGGAGGATTGGGTTCGAGCAAGCCGTATGTCTCTATCGTGTTCCTTAATCCGTTCATGCATAGATCTTCTGGTCTCTCCAATATAAACTTTACCACATTCGCAGGGAATCTTGTAGACTAGCTACTCCGTCTTGTTTTACCGGATCGACAATGCCCTTAGGCCGCACTAGGTGTGATCTAAGAGTTGTGTCAGATCTGAAAACAGTCCGTATGCCTTGTTGTTGTAGACAACTGAGAAGAGTCTCCGATGTGCCTTTGACGTATGGAAGAACCACAGTAGATTTAGTTTCGGGTTCAGGTTCTTTAGTGGTTGTTCGTCCCTTGGTTTTCGTAAGATTTTTTACTAACGAAAACGGATAACCGTTGGAAACAAGGACCGATGAGAGGTGTTTCCTTTCATAAGAGATAACTGATGGTTTTGTTTTGAGGTGTTTAGATCGATCGTACAGGCACTTGACGATACCGCGTTTTACAGATTGCGGGTGGTGTGAATTATACGCTAGGTACTGGTCAGTGTGTGTAGGCTTTCTGTAAACACTGGTAGAGAGGTATCCATTCGAATGCTTGATGGTCAACGTATCAAGGAAGGGAATTGAGTTGTCGGTCAAACTCTTTGACTGTTTTCAAATGGATTAAATAAAATCTTTTATTTTTCCGGGGTTGATTGTAAGAGATTTAGTAACGGAGCCTCGTAGAGGCTTATTCAAGTTACGGTTTTCAGAGTTTTACAAGAGTCTCACATCGGTCGTCTGTTGTCATGAAGGGAATAACTGAACTCACCGTGCTCGCGTTCAAGAGTCGCCTCATCGAAGATCGAGTACCCTAGGTACCAGATGTTATAAAATTTCTCGGTCAAATCCAATTTGTTTTCAGCAAATGGTTGTTACCAAGATCAACAACTAGCCCCTTCTCTAGATAATAATTTTATGGTTAATAACCTTGATCTTGCGTTTTGGAGCTCGCGATTATTAATCGCGTCTGCCAGCCTAACACATCTGTAGTGAATAATCGCAAGCTAGTTGCTGATCTCGGTGGCAACAAATTAAAATGTTGAAAACAAATTGGATTTGACCGAGAAATTTTTCAGTGTAGAGCACTGCTCTACACGGGACTTGTGCTTTGACAGACTTGTTATAAATATTTTACAAATGAACCCGCTTGAAGTGATTAGTCTTGAGTTTGCGTTTATAGGATTAGTCAGTTCGCAACTGATTATAATATTTTCCTCGTTTGTCGCTCGGTCTTCGAGAGTTCAGTTATTCATATCATAACAACAAAAGCAGCTTGATCGATTTGAGACTCTTGTAAAACTCTGAAAACCACAATAAGCCTCTGCGAGATTCCGTTCCTAAATCGTTTACAATCGACTCCGGAAAAATAAAAATTAATTTAATCCATTTCAAAACTGCCAAAAGAGTTTGACCTACACTGTGAAATTGACAACATGGCAAAAGCTCGCTCGATACTTTCGTGTGTAGCTTCACAAATATGCTGCAAATATCATTCGCGAACAGGCTAATCATATGAAAGCAAAACTCAAGGCAAATTTAATCTCCTCAAGAGTTCATAAGTGTAATGTTTATACGAAAGCAAGCCCGGTGGAGAGTAGTTAATTGTTGTGAGCGAGATCGGCAGCTACCGATAGCTTGCGTTTGGCTGTTGAATAATTAACTCCTTCAGTTGAATTAATTTTTTCGCGCCATTCTGCATACATTACATTCCGCATAATTATGCGATTCCGAAAGTCATGCCACATGCCATTCCACAAACTCATTCCGCCTTTTACCCTCACCGATTATTATTGGACAAGTTTAACATTTAAAACATCGAAACCAAGACATTTTTAAAATTAAATATGGTAATATGACGAGACATAAAGAGCCTTTCGATAGTTTGGAAAACACGATGCTTTGCACTAGAAAGTAACGAATTTATCTATGAACTACACTCTGCTTCGTCCCCTTGAAAACGTAGTTTTGGAAACGTTCTTCATTCAAGAGATTCCAGACATATCTTGTTATAATTAGCTTTGTACGGGTCCGCAAATGACCCCCGGACCGCGAATGATCCCCAAATTGGACCGGAAATGACCCTGAGCAAAATACAGGAATGGCATGGATTGCTATAAAAATGACACACACACACACACACACACACACACACACACACACACACACACACACACACACACACACACACACACACACAAAAAAACACGTTTTATCATTTTATAAGAAATATTCCATAGTTGCGTTTTTGTCTCGTTTTTAGTGGAGAACCTATGACATTGCGTGACGTTCTGTCTGTCTGTTGATTTCAGGACGGTTGCGTAGTACAGTTGTTTTGATCGTGGGCAGCGCGTTTCGCTTGATGTTATCTTTTTATTGTGTAGAACATCCTTGATCGTTCGAGAGCGTGCTTCATCGCATTTCATTTGTATTGTATATGATCAAAGCTTTCCGGTGCAAGGGTGATTTCAGTGAAAATCGAGCGCGTATAAATCAATTGTATAATCACAGGGATATTAAATAAACGGACAATTAAAATACACACATACCCTGAAAAAGTTGATTTCATTTCCCTTTGAAATAATGTATTTTGTTCACTGAGCACTCTCATTAAAAATTGTACCCAGAATATCAGCTGAAGTGTTTCTTTCTCATATTCATGGCTGATCAGCCGACTGGCCAGACACAGGTGAAAACGCTCTGGCTTCCAAGATCGATGATGAGGTTGAAAATCGGAGCAGGGTCAAAGATCAGTGAAGAGTGTCACCGCCGTGTGAGCTGCGCCGTTCACGTGCTCGGAAAATGACTGTACTCCTTTTATATAGTACAGTAAGGTAGGGAGGGGATATATTAGCAACTGATTGCCTTAATTACTTAGGATCACCAGCCTATTCCCGTTTGGATGGCGATTCAGTAACGATTTGTGAGAAATACAAACAGACAAGGTTAATTTGGGAACAGAGATCAACAACTAAGTAATTAAGTGAAAATGTGGCTCAGCCAGGAATCGAACCTGGGTCTCCAGATTACCGGTCGGATGCCTTAACCACTAGGCCACTGATCCAACCACACTAGGAACACATATTTTTTTAATGCACAACACATACACAATGCGACCTTGTTTTTATGGTAAGGTCCGAGGAGACAATTTCACACACTTTCTGCAACCAGGATCACGTCACTACTCCCCGGTCGATCGGCAATGCACGGCCAAATCCCCCTGGAAATTAATTAAGTACAGCAAGGTAGGGAGGGGATATATTAGCAACTGATTGCCTTAATTACTTAGGATCACCAGCCTATTCCCGTTTGGATGGCGATTCATTAGGGATTTCTGAGAAATACAAACAGACAAGGTTAATTTGGGAACAGAAAAATATATATGCAAATATATGTGTTTGATCTAGTCCGTTTCCACATACTTTCTTTCTATACAAAGCTCTGGTTTACCCATTGAGCACTTTTATTGCAGATGAAGAGTTAAATTTTTCCTCTACTATATATATATAATTTCGTTAGTATCGTTTGTGAGCGTTCTTGGAGTCATCTTAAATATAAGAATAAACATGAAGATCTCTAAAGATGGAAGGAAAAACGAGTTAGGTTTGGATCCTGATGTCAATAACATTAATTGACTGCTTCACATCAGTTGCACATAACTAATGCGGCTTAACTACAGAATACCCTGCCACATCAACTGTTTTCTGTGTAGGTGCCTACGCGCTACTCAGAAACTGATCAATATTCTATTTTTAACACATCAACCGGTTAACACTAAAAATTTCTCAGCTAATAACAAAATTATACCTCCTAAGTATAAGCTCTATAAAGCAGTAAACAGTCTTCCTTTTTTCTGTGCGTAGCGACTCAGTGAGAAAGAAAGCCTGACACGATCATGTATATCTCTCGTTCTTTAAGCGAACGCACCGACTGCTCACCGCTTTCTTATCTACACGGATTCTTTAAGGACTCCGTGCCGCGTACCGCCTTTTTCCTAAAGCATTCGAAATAGTAGAATCGCTATTCATGCCAATTCCCTATCCACACCATTTTACCATCCATGCCATTCCTTATCTTTTGCTCGGGATCATTTGCGTTCCAATAAGGGGATCATTTGCGGTCCAGGGTCATTTGCGGTCCAATCTAAGTTTCTCCTAAGCCGCCTACAGTTAGTTCAGAAAAGGGCAGCGCGTATTGTAACATTCACCAAGAAGCATGAACATATAACACCCAGCTTAATAGACTTACATTGGTTGCCGGTTGAATACCGTATTAGGTATAAAATTTTATTGTTAGTGTATAAGGCTATCAATGATTTTTTCTCAAAGTTATATATCCAACTTACTCAGTTTTTGTAACAGTTCTTACTTTTTGTGTTCTTGCTCGAATAAGTTACTTCATGTTCCGAGATCTAAGCTAAAGTCCTATGGCCACCGAAGATTTTCCATCGCAGGCCCTAAATTATGGAACAGCATACCATATTTTTTAAGGAATGCTGATTCTTTGAATTCCTTTAAAAAACAATTAAAAACCTATTTATTTCACCAGGCTTTTCCTTAATTTGTAAATTTATTTTTTTCCCACACTTATATATGAATTTTATACATATGTAGATATATTTATTCGTTTTAGACATTTATTTTTTATTCATGTTATTATTAGTTCTACATTCACATCCCTATTGTTGTAATTTTTTAAAATTGTATCTCAATGCATTTTAGTAATATTGTAAAGCGCCTAGAACAGGTAGTGATATAGGCGCTATAGAAATAAAGTTTATCATTTATTTATTATTATTATTATTATTATTATTATTATTATTATTATTATTATTATTATTATTATCTGGGGATCATTTGCGGTCCGGGATCAGTTGCGGTCCTGGGATCATTTGCGGACCCGTACTTGTTTTTGATTCGTTTAGCCCCTGTTCCAACCTCGTTCTCAGGGTCTCTCCTCTTCCCGTCCCCTGGAGCGAGAGAGAAGTCTGGTCACGTGTGTCTGAGACAATTGCAGACGTTAGGGAGGGGTCCTTAAATTTCAATATTTTGTCGCTTTCGTTTTGTCACAATCCAAGCAAGGCGTTCGTGTTCTCTACTCGCTGACAATTTTATGACTTTTTTGCTAGATAAAGCTAAAGATAAAGTTCAATTTCAAGGAATGTTGGGAGTTCTACTCAGCAGTTTTTTTTATTTGAGGAGAGGGAAAAATGATTCCTTCACAGCTCTTCTCAAAAAGCCAGGGTAAACCTAACCTAAAAATTCCTAGGTTTTTTTGGGAATGGAGTACAACGTACGCCTTGTTTGGCCATTTTCTTTGTAAATTGGCGCTCTTGTCAAACAAGGTTTTCAAATTTAGTGCTCTGCACCATAGAAAGGTCCCGGATGTATCGCGGAATTCTTTATAACTTTTAAACCGCTGTTAAACGTTGAAACTTTTAGCTGAAACTTGTGTGCAACGGCGCTGCGAAACAAGTTTCAAAAGGCGTTGCACCGTGTAACATGGTCGGTTTCGTGAAACTTTTTCGGCTTCCGTTGCGAGACAAGTTTGACGAAAAGTAGAACCGCTTTCTACTTCTGCAACGGTCGCAACGATCGCAATGGTGATAAAAACAAGAGTTTCACCGTGTAACACCACTTCGTGAAACTGGTCTCGCTCAGCCTTGTCACGCTACGCTGCGTAAGCCATGGAACTAGTTTTGCGGGAATTTCGAGACCAGTTTCAACGTTCCCGAAGAAATTTCGACCTTTCATGTTACACGGTGCAATGCCTGCTGAAACTTTCTCATCGCCGTTACACACACGTTTCAGCTAAAAGTTTCAACGTGTAACAGCGGCTTTAAATGCTCCAAAATGATCCAGAAACTGCTAGAATCTTTTCTCAACCACCACTTATTTCATTCAAACGAGACAGAAATGTAGGCAACTTTCTAGTCAGAAGGGCATTCAAAACAAATTAGCAACCTGGCACCTTTCAATGCGCGCGCTCGCGATGCAAAACATGTCCTTTCATTCAAAACGCTGACAAAATATAGGACCCTAAGCTATCTCTTAAGGCCACTGATCGTTTCACGTGTACCTCCGAAAATGTTATCTATTGCATAACATGTACATTATGCAAAACGTTATAGATTGGGGAAAATGGAACACGACTAGGCGAACGATTCCGAGAACACCTACGTGATGCTGAGAAAGATGACAAACCCAGGCCAGCATTTTTAATCTTCCTGACTATACCAAACACATGTCGATCTATGGCCTTTCCCTACATCAAGGTACCAGACGGAAAGCCATAAAAATTTGCCTTTCATTTAACCTATAACGACGACATCTGAAGCGTCAGACTCATCTACTTCAGTAGCGCACTGATGCTTGTTGTTGAGCCAGACCATGACGGTTCTCCCGTCAAGGCTATTTAGTGCTCCTTGCGTAACAGATGTGCAACATAATAATATGTGTAATCAATAGGTAATCGATGGATAATCAATAGGTAATCGATGAGTAATCAATAGCTTCAATGAATAATCAATGACATCGATGGGTAGTCGAAAGGCCAGAAAATCTCTGGTCATCGATTACTCATTGACCATCGCCAATACTCAATGACTAATCAGTTGATTACTCATTGATTACCCATCGATTACTTACTGATGTTATTGATCATTGATTGGTTACGTCTGGCTTTCAGAATCATGACTCGCGCGCGTGTCTTTTTGCGCGTTTGGGGCCAGTTGCACCTAATTGATTTTAATTCAGTCTAATTGGCTCATTGCGCTGCTTCTGTCGGTCGAAATTGGCCAGCGTATAACTATTTTGGTTTTGGTTTTACGACACTCAATTGAGAATTGACTAGATCAAATTTTTGTTTATTTATTTATTTATTTATTTATTTATTTATTTATTTATTTTTCCAATAAAATATCTGCTCGGCAAAAAACAAAAATAATAATAAAATAATAAAAATAAAGGAAATTGATTAATGAAAGTGCCACCCGAAAATAGTATGACTAATGGAGTTGGTTTAAATTTCTTTAAAAAGATAACACGGTTTTGTCAAAGTAGATGGCGATTAGCGCCTCCTTTGGCTGAGGAATCGAGGAAGAGGAAAACGCGAGCATGCTCGACTGGTTGCCTCCCGTGGCTCAATGCCGCGACTTTTACGCAAGCTCGCGAGTTCTTACGATGAATGAGGTACTGTCTGACCCGTCTGATCTTTTAGCATCCTGTATAGTGTCTCTCACTTAAGGATTTAATAAATATGTATGTACGTTATATATTAAGGGGTGTACTTCCACTGGATAACAAAGAGTTATTCAATGTATGGTCATAACGGCGGTAACACAGAAAAACTGGTATTGCTCTTCGTTGTACAATCTGAGTATGGCTTTGATGGTCATCTGATATTTAAAGAAGAGACAAAAAGATATTTGGTCAGTAACTGAACAGATAGCTGAAGTTTGAAATTAAGCAAAGTAAGAAAAACTTACGTCCTTGGTGTAAAATTTTTCTTTTGACAAGAAACGGGAAATTTAGAAAACAAAAAGGTTCCGAAAAAATCTCCCTCTGTTTCTTTTTAAGTGTACTGTATACGAGTGGTTGCGCTCCAGGCCTCGCATTGACTGAAAAAGGCTAAAGGTAACACCGAATGAGCATGATTTTAGTTTCTCAAGAGCCATGGAGTCACAGGCCCCTGAATTAATTTTCTCAATAGACTAGTACGGTTTGATTTGTCTGTCCGTTACAATGAATTCTATTTTTTTAATTTACGTGGCGTTTTTAATTGCTGTTAAAATGAGCAAATCAGAAAATCCACGCTACAAACGAATTCTGCTGTACTCTCTGTCTATGCTACTCACGACAATGTTAGTCGGATTGTGTGGCGTGGTTTTTCTACTTGTTATGGGTCTTGAATTAAAGGAGCTACGTCACGATCTTTGGATTTTGAAAAGTTCACCTCATTATTTCAATAAGGTCATTTTTAATCTGTTTCAGTCCTCTCAATCCTTCACCATCCTCACCATAATTGCAGTTGTTCTTGTCTCTTTGGTGCTCATCTTTCCTGAAAAATTGAATGACCCAAAATACCGTGACCGAGCTCCTTTAAATTTCATGCAGCTACTACGGTGCCAATTATGAGTTGTTACCAATACAATTTTAGCGAAATTAAGCAACGAAGACAGCAACGGCAATGAGAACGCCACAAAATAATAGTCTTAGTCTAAAGAGAAAACCAGTGTCACCGCACATGGGCAGTTTACATTTTGTTACATTTCTTTTGCGTTTTCTGCAAAAGAACAGGCAGCTTACACACCGCTTTGCAGCCAATCTCTGCATGGAGACACAGATAAGAATGGTCCGTCAACCGGAACAAATTGATGCCGGTGGACGAAGAAAAGGAGCTAATGAGAGATGTACTGTTTACTTCCACCAGCATGACGGCGATGGCATAGCTTGCAAACCACCTATCAGAACTTAACGATGACCTGAATTATTATATATCAAATGACGTTTGTTTTGCTGTTACCGTTGTCCGAGATGACATTCCAGGTCAGCAGCCTCGTAATCAAATATCGATGAAAGATTTACCTGAAATCCAGGGGGATATGCCCTCATGACATCTGCATATTTGAACACGAACTTTTCTAGGAGAGGGCAAAACAGTGATGAAAAGACGAGAATTGTGCAACCCACCCCTCCCCGCTCCCCGAAAACATATAAATCCCCCAACTTTTACCATGACAACAACAGTGGAAAGGATTTACCAAGATGGCGATCCATGTTCCCTAGGAAAGGAAATTCGTTCGTTGGGATAACCAAAATTACCGTGAAAACTGATGCATTATCTCAGTATTCCTAGAAGTTGTGTCTATTGGGTAGACGCTAAAGTTTCAATACAAGGAATCTTGCAAGAATTCGAGAGTATCGACAACATGCGTTGATTAAAAGAAAGGACCACACGCCGCCCTCATGATATGATTACAATCTTTGCTTAGAAACTGACGGAAAATAGAGCCCCAGCCATAGTTTGAAAAGCTAGTGCAGTATAAAGGAGGTGAAAGGTATTACTCCCCTATGAAGCCTCCTTGAATCTACTGATATTTTTATTGGTGTACTTACCTCCTTTAGGTAAGTTGCAAATATATTCATTCAGGTTACACAGTTCATCTCTACCTCTTCCCAGGATCCGGCCGTCCGACACAGATACAACTTCATATTGTGATGTTGCGGCAAATACGTCTACGGCTGTTAGAGAGAATCACAAAAATGCCACTAAATTGAAGACTGATGCGATGTACTAAGGCTTGGCTAAGCTGTTCGTTTAAAAAAGCCAAACTAATAAATAAAGTTTTAATTAAGAAATCACTCGATGCTCTTAATCCGGTAGAAGTTAGTGTTTCGGATTAACTTCATTCATCGTCATTTGCTGATATGAAATTAAATTAAGTCGGTGGTCAAGTGGGAAGGAGCGTTAGGTGACGAAAGAGCACATTGAGGGTAATAATCCCTGGCATGAATGCAAACATTGGTGGAGACTAATGAACAGACACTGTTGGCTCATGATATGAAAAAGACTGTAACTTGATACTTCTGATCGCATGAGAGAAAAATGTTAAATCCAAGGTTTGAATTCTTGGAATTTTCCATCGTTCTAGAAAATTGCTATCGTATAGCCAGGAGTAAATTGTATATCAACTATGACTTTCAATCCGATTGCAATCTCCTTTGCCCCTTTTTCAGTATTTATTAAAACCTGGGTGAAGTTGGTCTTTCAAGTATCGAGCCTTGCCACGGCACAACATGCCATTTATGTCTTATATCCTTCCTTTGCTTTCTTTCTGTTATTTGTCTACTCAATGATGTTGCGGCATATCTTTAAAAATCAAATAAGTGTGGCACATGTCCCTTATGATTGCCGAGAAAAATCATAAGAGTTAAGCTCTGAAATATTTGTAAAGAAAAGCCAAAAAATTGAAATTATTGAAGGGCAAAGCTTCGAGTAGCTTCCACGAGTAGCTGTTTTTAATGACCAAATAAACTTTACGACACCCCCTCAAAGAAGAAGGCATTTTTCAGCTTAGGAAAACTTCAAGCTTTAACAGCACAACGCTCTTTTATCTGAATTTAACTTGGTAAAGTTGAGTAAATAACAAGGAACACATCACTTTAAAGAACTCATGAACCCTTGCAGCTATTTTTCAATTTCTGTATCACGTGACGCATTTTGACCAATCACAAGGACGACAACCTATTGACTAATTGGAATAGTAGTAAGGAGCCAATCGCAGCACTTGCTTGTTAATGGCACTTTGTTACCTTACCAGGGGTGAACGTAATGGTAACATTCCAGGGTTTTCCAGAAGGCATAAAAGGCCATGGCTTCAGTTTGATCTCTGCAGTCTTGTCCTGATGAGGACCTGTGAAGATGTTATGTAATTGTCAAAATTTACCCGACTGATGCAGATGGGTGACCAGTGCAGGAAGGACACATTTGTACCGCTCCTTTTTCTTCAAGAAGAGTTGTACAACGCCATTGCAACTAGTAGAAGTGGGCAGTAAGGTTAAAGTCTGTTCATAATGAAAGAAGTAGCAATGACTTGAAAGAAACAAACAGACAACGTACATTTTTTTGTTACATTTCATTTCATGTTTAAGGAAAACGCCAAAAAACGCCTAAACGCGGTGAGCAATGACTTCAAAGACGACAGTATTCTATAAGAATACCAGGGACAATTAATTTTCCTTCGGTCACTCATTCCGCTACGAATCTCACGTATTTTCAGCTAAGGTGATGAGGAAAAATGGCCAGAGTAAGGTCCGTCAGTCAGACAGTCAGTCAGGCAGTCAGTGATAGTCAATCTGTTAGTACGTCCGTCAGTCAGTCAGACAGTAAGTCAGACCGTGAGTCAATCAGTCAGCAATTAAATCAAGGAGCCATTCTCCCCTCAGAAAACAGGAAGTTTACCATTAAGCGGTTCGGTCATTATTTTTTACACTCTGTGAAGAAAGGAATTAAATAAAAATGTATATCATCATGGTGATGATGTTAGATTATAATAACACACTAATGTAATAAACGCATATCATTACTGAAGCCTTTGTTTCATTGCATCAGTTATAAGACCAGAGATGGCTTACCGCACAATTTCACGCTCTTAAATTCCAGTCCTGAACCGTATACTTAGCACTAGCAACTGAGAAACTCAGCCAGCCAAAATAAATAACAGCGAGCAGATAAAGCCAACTTGGAGCCATTCTCCTCTCAGCGTTCAAGTTTTCTGCAACGGCAAAGACGATACCAGATCAGAAGACACGAAATTAACCAGCATAAGCTCAAATTTCAAAACTGAAAAAAAAAATTAAACTTTTCATTGCTGAGTGTCTTAGAACGAAAAGAAACAGTGCTGGGATTGTGTTAAAAAAAATTTTGCAACGCTAAGAAAAGTTTCCTTGCTGTTGATGTTTAATTTAGCTAAGGACCGGGTTAAACGCCGTACTTCACATGAAGCCGAACTTAACTCAGCCCATTAAATTCATGTGAAGTACGGCGTTTGGCCCAGTTAAGTTCGACTGGACCGGCTGAGGCGTTCTTCACGGGTGGCCAGGCGTGAAGAACGACTCGGAAGATAAACTTTCGAAAACGACGGTCCTGACATGAGGCCGAACCAAATGTATAACAAATCAGCCTCGGTCTGTCTATAACGCGATCTAATTGGGTTCGACTGAATTAAGTTCGACGTTTGTCTCAATAGGCGAACATAACGAATTTGGGTCGACCTAAACTGTAGTTAAGTTCAGCTCATGTGAAGTACGGCGTTTAAACCGGGCCTATCATTTGCAGCAATAATCTTTCCAGCGATCAGTGACACTTTTAAAGAGAAATAACACACATTGAAAATGTTCTGACCTGCACTTGATCAATCACCAGGCCTCGGTTCCAGTTTTTGTTCCACGCATCAAGAAAATATCTAGAAGCCATTTCTTGAAGCATAAGCTGGACATTTGTCTTCTTGTCCCTCATTAATGGCCGTTTTTATTCTAGAGACGTCTAGTATAAAAACGGTAAATAAGACAGACGCATTTAACGTCTGACGACTTTAACCTCTTCATTTAAGGGCGTCGTTTAGACGCACTTAACAGACGACTTTAACGTCTCAGACGTTAAATGCGTCTAGTATAAAAACGGGACGCCATAACTGGTACGCATTTAGCCCTGAATTCCTTTGTTTATCTGCATTTCGTTCTTTCCATGATCTCTTGGTCGCCACAGCACACAAGCCAAGTGCTTCGGTCATATCTACTTCGTCGTCCGACGCCTGAAAAAGCCGCTTCAGCGACTGATTTTCTTTGTCAAAAACATTTACTTCTCCTTTTCTTGTCTTTCTTGATCTACGTCAAGAAATGGACTTCAGAAGCTACAATTCAGCCATATTTATTTGACGCCGAGTTTACTCGTACAGTTAGTTGCCCTATTTCCGGACACTTTTTGCAAAACTGGAATATCTTACCTCAAAACTATGGCGCTGTATCGGGTTCAAAATTCAAGGTGTCAATTCTCTGTAATTCTTGATTTCGTCTATATAAATGCACCAAAGGTTTCAATAAATTTGCCAAAAGTTTGAATTCATTGAACTCTTGAATTCATCGAAATCCTGAAAAATGCATCGAACTTCAAACTCAATGAACTCTTGAATTCATTGAAATGCTCAATTCGTCGAACTCTTAAATTTCGTTGAAAAACTGAATTCATCGAAGCTTTAAATTCAGTTAACTATTTGCCGGCCGTTCTCTTGAATTCATCAAAATCCTGAATTATTCGAACTTCTGAATTCATCGAAATACAAAACCTTTACAAGATCGCATTTAAAAAAGCCAGAATCTGGATTTTTTTCTGATTGGTCGTAGAACAAAAGAGTCTTTTAAGCCCCATTCAGACTGGACTTTATTTGATTTATATATGTGGCTTCCGGTGCAAACTCAACACAAGTAAGCCGTTATGTGGGCTGCCGAGGCAAATTTTATGCAGCTGTAATTTACACTCTTCAAGAGTTTATTCACAAGTCCTTGAAGGAATAGCCGATGGAATGCATCCCAAGGATCGTGTGCTTAAAAGAAGACGTTTCAGACGTACTTTCCACTGGATTTGGAAAGAGAGTCATTTACTAGTTGTTCCGAAAGCGATGAAAACCGAGCGATGAGTCCACTGGAATATATATGGAACCGGGAAGTCGGAAATCAAAAGAAGGCGGATTGTGCTACCGCGATTGAGGAGTCAGTCTAGGTTCACAGAGAAATCGGCAAAGTACTATGTACAACAACTGACGATCATTTAATATTCACGGGCTCCCTTGTTGCAAGACGTGCTAGCGCTGTTGTAGAATCAAAGTTTTATTCCCACAATTTTGATCGTTTTACGATAAAATAAAGGATTCTGATGTTGCACCTGCAGATTTTTTATTGAATTCTTTGTTTCTCGACGTTTTCAACCAAAAAATGTACCAACGGTTAAGCATTATTCAAAACCGCATGGATTTCCGGTAAAATCTGATTGGCTGAGATTTGTCGTATGACACAAGATAACATCGCTGTTGACAGGTAAACAACCAAGGGGCGGCAGGCGAATCGTACATTAATTGTATCAGGCGTACCTTTTTCTCCCTCCCCCGTACAAAAGAAAAAGAACGCCTGGTCACAGGTTATGTGAAAGCCGTTCCACCCTCTTTGAGCAATGATGGAATATTTTTTACCAAACTACTAACCATTTACAATCATTCAAGCAAATTAACTCTGTACTTTTTCCAAAAAAGACCCTAAAGTGAAGCTTCAACTTTGGTCTCGGACAGTTTCATTTAATTCAACTTTCTCGGAAATGAATTGCAACACACCTAAAAGTTGCGTAGACAGTGGAGAAGGAGATACCCCAGGTTCTTTTTTTTCAGTCCTCTGATCAGCGAACTTTACAGACAGCCCGTTATATGGCCTATCAGAGCGACGACATTTTAGTGGCACTAAACAACTTAACGCACCTGTCAAAAGCTGTGTAGGTAACAAGAATAGGTCATGATGATTCTATGGGCGTTAGCTTTCTCCTCATTCCGACTTCATTTAAATACTTGAGTTCATCTGTTATTTGCGTTTTACGGCAATTTTCAATTGATTGTCGTAAAACCAAAACCAAGCCAATTCACTCCAGCCAATCACAACTGGCTGAAACAGTACAATGAGCCAATCAGAATTCGAAAAAGCAAAGCGCTGGAAAAAGCGCGCGTGCGGGTCGTGATTGTTTTTGGTTTTCCTTCTGATTGGTCGAGAAAGTGGAGGGAGTTTTGTTGGCCAATCATAGAGCGAAGCAATGAAAAACTAAAACAAACGCAGTCTACTTTCGATGAAAACCGCTTTATGTATTTGAATAAAAAAAAACAACGGTCGGAAATCGAATAGAGCGGTTTTCAATTGAGTGTCTTAAAACCAAACGCAAAGCAATTGCTCTGATAAATTACAACAGACGCAAGCAGCGCAATGAGCAACAACGGTCGGAAATCGAATAGAGCGGTTTTCAATTGAGTGTCTTAAAACCAAACGCAAAGCAATTGCTCTGATAAATTACAACAGACGCAAGCAGCGCAATGAGCCAATCCGAATACGAAGCAATTACATGTAGTCAATGCCAAGCGCGGGGGAATGTGCGCCTGCAATTCGCGATTCAATTTCGACACTCAATTGAAAAGCGCACTAAACGTTAGTTTCGCAACATAAAATTTTCTCCCGTCGTATTAAAATCTATTAAGGCCGGGCTGGGTCGAATCTTAGTATCGTTAACTCTATCTTTGGTGTACTGCATGCCAGTCAATACGGTCTTTGAGCGATTTCTTACAGCTCGTAAGAGTTAGAGAACTTTAGTTAATTTTTATGGAAAATTCCAAATTCACAATCACCTTTTGTTTTACTTGTATCTAAAACCTGATGAAAACGTGGCTATTTTTCCGATGAAAACACCCTCTTGTAAATATTGAAATATTGTTCATAACGCACACTCAAAAAGCAAACGTTTGAATAAGAAAATGTAAGAGTCTGTGAAGAGTTTTGGTTATTTCTGTTCACTTCTTTTTGGGCAAATAATGTTGCCTTCTGTAGCCGTTTGGAGGGTCCCTACACCCCTCTGCAAAATGCATTCACGTAAAAATATTGGGACTTTTCACGCGTCACGAATAATTCCCAAAATTCCTTCACGTTCACGCAAAAAATGAGTAATTCGCGTTTCACGTTAAATTGAAAAACAAATTAACGGATAAATGTTTCCTATCGAGTAACTAATTTAGGCTGTAAACACTCCAAAGGTAGCTCGTTTTAGTTGTAATCTCAATGTCGCTAGGTCTGAGAGGACTTTTAACGGCTATTTCCAGATGATTTTCCAAACATATGTTAGGGTATGGACAATACAAGTAACGCTGAGGCTTCATGCTAGAAAACCTGTATACAGTGACTCTGACTCAAAGCCATTGGTCTGAGTGTAGCTTATTGGAAATTTGACGCTCTTTAAGATAACTCCGAAAGGAAAACTCCATCGGTTAAACTCGACCATCTCTATTTCCTTTACAAGAGGCACAGTTTGCTCAGATGACTCTGGTCCAGTCAATTGTTGGTAATTTTACGCTCTGAAAGCTCATTTTCATGAAAAGAAGGCAAGCGTACGCAGTGCAGGAAATTGTAAAAGGCGTCACTTTTTCAACCTTGACTAAACATCAATTCTTTTCCTTTTTAAGAAGTGTTTTGCGTTGATACCACCATGAAATCGAGAGAAATAACAGAAACTACAAACACTCTTTTCGCTCACAATGTTTTCTGACAGATAAAAACGTGCAGCTCACTTCAAATAGCAATGTTAAGAATCCCTTACCTCAGGTTAAGTATTGCTTTGCTTGTCTTGGATCTCAACTAATCCTTTGCTAACGAAGTTCTCGACATGCGTTTTCTATATTATGAAACTAGCAACAGTTCGAACCAGAAAATATGATCAGGCATGAATGTCAGAATAAAAACTAATTAACATGAGATGCGAAAACATTCATAATATGAATTATGGAAGCTTCTTTCCATAAAATCATTATTCAATCATTAGGATGATTTGACAACCCTCTGTTAACTCGTGTTACACGGCAGTTCCAGTTAACACATGAAATAAAATAAAAATTTTAGGTGTTGGTCTATCAGTTAGTGCTTTCATCAAGTATTTTAATTTGTTAATGCTAGTTCTTGACGAGTAATTAATATAAGGAAAGGAATCAACCATACACCTTAATCCATAACTGGTTTAAGACCGAATCAAGTTTTGTGCATGCGACTTCAAAGTTGCTGTAACGTAAGCCGCTTGAAACCTTAATGGTACTCGAAAGATACATAAGATCTAAACTATAATGGTTCGCACACCACCAGAGAAAGAGCTTGACTGAATTTCATTCATAACTTGAAAACCACTATGGCGGTTACACTTTTTGAAAAGAACATGATCTCAAACCATAAAGCGGAAGATTATTCGACAAGTTTCACATTTAAAACACTGAAACAAAGACATTTTTTTAAAATTAAATATGGTAATTTGCCGAGGGATAAAGAGCCTTTCGATAGTTTGGAAAACACGATGCTTTGCACTAGAAGGAAACGAAGTTATCTATGAAATATACGGTTCTTCGTCCCCTTGAAAACCTAGTTTTGAAAACGTTCTTCATTCAAAAGATCCCAAACATATCTTCTTATAATTAGCTTTGATTCGTTTAGCCCCTGTTCATATTATTTTAGGTAAATATTTAATATTCCTTTCAGATCGACCGTGTTACGTCAGCTTTTTAAGCTTATGGTGTGAAACTTTATTTATAAGCATTTCTTCGTGGAAGTGTCTTGTGGCAAACACACAAAACAAAGAAATCAGAAATGAAAAATTATGACGATTTAAACCTCTATAATTTAATTCGTACTGAACATTTACGGTTAGGGAAGTACGTTTTTTATTGGGGTGGGGGTTTGGGGTGGGCCGGGGCTTCGGAGGGGAGGGTCATCAGTAAAGTTTTTACAAATTGGAGAGGGTCAAACTTGTCTTGTTAGCAACCGCGGGAGGGTCACACTTTTTTCGGAAAGAAAAAAGTTACTCCATGCCACTTCTATTTAAGTCGACTCCTTTATTTCAAACTTTACAGATTTTTTTAATTTGCATCATGACTACATTCGTGTCCAGATTTAACATGATGTCCGTTTGAATCAAACAGCGTATTGTCATCTTCAGTTCCTTACGTATTCAGCTCATCGATTTTTACCTTCAACTTCGAAAGGTCATCAATGTTGTTTTTGATTGTGGTAGCCTCACGACGTTTTGCGCCAATATTTTCCTCCACGAATACCCCGGCAATCGCTGGATTAGCAGAAGTCGGTGGAACAATCTTGTGATTTATTGCTTTCAAAGCCTCCCAAACTTCCCACTGGCGCTTTCTTTCAGTCACGAAGCAGAGGCGAAAGCGTTCCTTGAAGGGACAAGTGCCCAAAAGGACTGGTAGAATTTTAGCAGAATACTATTGGAGCATTCAGTATATTTGCCTTTTGGGTTCGGGAAGCACACTAGATCTTCATCTTTTCAATTCCCTGGACTTGCATTGCCACTTTTTCCGGGAAACGACATGCCGTCTTCATGATGCCTCAAAACAAGGTCAGAGAAGGAGCCTTATGAGAGTTATGCGAGTAACACTTTCGGCTAGTTATTTTCACTTCCGGTTATTTTTGTCTTGAAGGAACTTTTGAATAGGTTGGGGAGGGTCAGATGTTTTTGTGTGGGTGTTTGTGAAGGGTCATGCATTAATACTCTTTAGGATGTGGGAGGGCCATAACTTTTTTCGCCAAAACTATATAAAATACCCCCCCCCCCCCTCCCCAATAAGAATCGTACCTTCCCTATAAAAAGTGAAATAAATGTATCTTAAAAGTGACCATTTATAGCGGATCTCCGGCGGCCCGAATGGCCGCCAAGCGGAGCACCATGGTTAAGAAAACATAGTAACCCATCTATTCGAAATTGTTGGTTTTGGTCACCGTACGTACGTCGTCCGTACGTATGTACGCCCGTAAGTCCGCCCTTCCATGTATGCGATCTGAAATGTCGGCTATACTCCAACTGACAGGCTAGTTTACAGGGCACATCTTTGATATTGGACATCCATATTATGGCCAATTGACGCCTGTCAAAACAAGGTATCCACTGACAAGTATTATGTAACGATATCGCGGGTTCAAAGTAAGACCTGACCAGGTACTTGTTTTCGATTGTATCGGAGGCCCAAGCCATTTGTGGGACACTCAAACCCAAACGAGGCTTCCTGCGGCTCGTGATTTCACATTCAGTTGGTTTCTTCATTCTGAGCAAAACAACTTCATCTTCTTCCAAGTTCAGCTTCTGTCTTTCGCGTAAAAGGCATAAAAATCAAGAACTACTTAAAAGATAGTTCGGAAGGTGAATTTTCAACTGATAAAATGGAAGAGAAAACGGTTTTTCTCAGGAAATTCTTAAATTTTGGATCCACTTGTATGGCGCCCGGATAGTGTGGTTGAAAAATAAAATGATTTACAGTACAACTACTCCAACCAAGGCCACCCCGGAAAATTTTTCGCAAATTAACCAATAGCGTTCGAGGGATGAAATAATAGATTTCTCCCAAAGTACGGGTAAGCAGCAGAAGAAAATTCAAAACAACAACATTTATTCCTTTCATGTTGTAAAACGCAAGAGTACATTTTATCAAGAACTTCGACCAAATCAATATGACTTCGCCAGTTAGTTACATGTAACGGTAAACAGTTATGCGTAACGATTCACATGCTGTTTACGCTCGGAAGACCTCTCCTGTAACGCTCAATAAGGAACGGCATTTCCCGATCTCGCGACGTATCAACTGGAATCTTATTGTTGAAAATTTTCTTCAAGAGTATCAAGTCCTTATCTAAAGAAAACCTGTCGACATTACGGCATTCGTTTTGCCGCCTCAGTCGGGGACGCATAACCGCAAAAAAGCTATTGACTGAGCGTTCCTTGGCAAGCTTGAAAGATTGAAGCTCTTCTGATGCTTTAGCTTCTTTCTTCTGGAAATCCTAGATAAGCTTTCGTAGTTCCGTGTTCTCATTTTTGCTTTCTCGGTGTTTCTCGCTCGCGCCACAATTGTTCATGTCCATACAAGTCGGGTTTGAACAACGAGCTCTGTAGTGGCCTGGCTGATGACATCGCGTGCAAAGTTTTCCTCTCCGTCCGTTAGCTTTGCTCGATGCTTGTTCATACTGATTACGAACAATTTCAAGCTGGTCAGTAGCACTTTTGATCTGTATTTGTATTATGGAGAGATTTTCCGTTAGTTCGCCGCTTTTCTTCTCAAGATAGGTTGTTGACTGCTCGTTGCTTTCGTTAACCGCGCTTTGTTGATACATGGTTCCACTTACAGGCACGTTGGATGAGCTCGAAGCCCTGCCTGACCTGGTCGTGCTGACAAGCACAGGAGAGTTAATGGGGCTAACGACTTGCAGGGACCCAGTGTATGGAGATGGAAAAAGTTCCTTGGGCTGTAGAGACGGCTTCTTTATCTCCTCCAGCTCCTTCTCAAGAATTCTTCTCTCTGCCAGTAACGACTTGTCTGGAGAATTTATTATGACTTCCAGATCATTCTGCCCGATATATTTTAGCGAATGCATACTCTAAAAGCCTCTCCTCTTAAACTCTGGGGCTAGCCGTTCGAGGTTTAATCCATGCGAGATAGACGACAGCCACGTATACACCTCCGAAACACCAAAGTAGTTTCGCAGTTTTCTCACGTGTGAATTTAGTCGAACACGAACTGTTTGTGACGTTTGATTGACAAATCAGTTCTCCTCCCTCGTTTTTTGTCACGTTCCACAGCTGATTGCACACGTAAATTTATTATCAGTCACAAGTAATTGATATTTTTCTGAGAAATTTTGGGACAAAACCACTGTGTTCGAAGTTTGAGACAGCAATGAGATTTCCTAGATTTCAGCACGTGAAACATTGTTTCAAGGCGACAATTTATGGGATTACGTTTCGGTATCGCTTCTTTTCTGGAGCACTGTTGTGACAGCTATAAAATCATTCAAGTGTGAAATTCACCTAGCAAATTTCTCGAGTAACTCATTTTGCAACTTTGCAATTTTGTATTAGAAAAGAGAGTATGTCTGCCCTCTCATTCTTTTCCACAGAAGATATCTAATATTGCAGGAATATACAGGTCAGTAAATAAAGAAGAATTTACTTATTCAACAACAGTCACGCAAATGTCTTTCAGTCGTGCTATAATTATATTTACAGCGCGCTCAGACGATTGAGCCCGTGTTTAGACTTAGGCGTTTTACCGAAGTATTGGAGTTTACTTACCTAGGTAAATGTGTGTAAACACCAACTGATACCATGGTAAACGCCGCCCGAGATAATAGAAAGTTAACCAAGGTAAACGTTCGATTAACCCTGTGATCAGGCATGGTTTAGGTCGGTAACCAAGGTTCAGATGACAGATATTCTTGGTTTTCACTCACGTGACACTGGCCTTGGCAACGGTTGCTATCCGCCATCTTTGTGCCCCTTGAGTGTAAACAAAACTGAGAAGCGAAGAGACGCAAATGCGATAGTTTGAGATGGTCCACTGCATTGTAGTTGGTTGTGGGAACAAAAGCGGCAAACACAAGACAAATTTCAGTAAAATACCGAAGATTGTTACAAATCAAGGCGAAGAGTGGGAAGAATTAACTTAACTTAACTAACTTAACTTTATTTATTTATATAGCGCTCATATCCATATATCACTGTCCATGGCGCTTTACAGTTTACAATTTACAGTAATTTACAATAAAACGATCTAAAAAAACATTAAATTATATGGAAAGTTATTATACAATAAATATTATTAATTTTGTAAGCGATCTATAAAATATTATTATTATTTCAAACAACAATTATTAAAATGAAAATGATAGAATCAAATGATGAAAGAAATATCAAATCAGTCGATAAAAAAAATGATTAAAAAATGAAATAACTAATTAAATTTCCTATTATCAAGAAATAATGTAAAGAGGAACGTTTTGAGTCTACTTTTAAAACTAGCAACTGAGGAGCAAGAACGAATATCTGTAGGTAACCTATTCCAAAGTCTAGGAGCAGCGAATGAAAAGGACCGAAAACCATAAGTGGTAAGCTTAGCTCTAGGTTCAACAAGAAGATTATTTGAAACAGAGCGAAGAGAGTAGCAAGAGGAACGATAGGAAAGGAGATCAGACAGATAGCAAGGAGCCAGACCATTTAAGGCCTTATAAGTGAGCAAAAGCAACTTGAAGATAACCCTATAGTATACAGGAAGCCAACGAAGATCAATCAACACAGGGGTGATGTGATCAACCTTCCTTGTAAAAGTGACAACACGAGCAGCAGAATTTTGAACGTGCTGTAGCCTGTCAACAAGATATTTAGGGAGCCCATAAAGAAGAGCATTACAGTAATCAAGTCTGGAAGAAATGAAAGCATGAACAATAGTATGAGCAGCATTAGTAGTAAGATATTTCCTAATAGAAGACAGATTTCTTAAATGAAAATAAGACGACTTGCAAATCTTACTGACTTGAAGTTCCCCAGTCATGCATTCATCGAAAACTACACCAAGATTAACAGCAGAAATACAAGGGACAATAGTTTCACCACAAACTACAATCTCATCTAATGGAGGGCGACTAAGAAATCTAGAGTGGATGCACATCAGCTCTGTCTTATCATGATTTAGCTTCAAACCATTAGCAAGCATCCACGATGAAATATGAGTGAGACATTGCTCCAAAGACTGTCTTGATTGTACAAGCTGTTGGTTACCCTTAAACGACAAATACAACTGAGAATCATCAGCGTAAAAATGATAACTGACATTATGACGCTTGACAACGTCAGCTAATGGAGAGGTATAGAGCAAGTAAAGAAGAGGCCCTAGTACTGAACCCTGTGGCACTCCGACATCAAGGTTGACAAGGCACGAGGAAGACTCATTGATACCAACAAATTGCTTCCTATTCGTGAGGTACGAACTAAACCAGCTTAGAACAACATCCCTAACACCAAAACGATTAGCAAGTCTATCAAGTAAGACATCATGAACAACTGTATCAAACGCAGCTGACATATCAAGAAAAATCAGAATGACACAGTTGCCAGCATCAACAGATTGAAGGATGTCGTTATAGATACGTACCAAAGCCGTTTCAGTGCTGTGCATAGCTTTATACGCCGACTGAAACAAATCATGAAGATCATGTTCGGCAAGATAACAATTAAGCTGATATGCAACAGCCTTTTCAATCAGTTTAGATAAAAACTGAAGATTTGAAACAGGACGGAAATTTGAAAAAAATTCATGATCAGCATTAGCTTTTTTAAGAATAGGAGTGAGTTTGGCCACTTTAAGAGAATCAGGAAACACACCTTTAGACAGAGAAAGGTTGATAATTCTCACCAAAGTAGGTAAAAGAGAATCAAGACACTTTAACAAAAGAGAGGCAGGAATTGGATCAAGACTGCACGATTTCACTGACGACCCTATTGGGCGTAAAACATCATCTTCACTCACTGCCTTAAAACAACAAAAAGCAGATGAGCAGGTGATAATATCTAGTTGCGACAGAGCAGTGTCAGGAACAGATGAAAAACCCTGTCTAATGCCCTTTATTTTATCAGTGAAAAACTGAATAAAAGAATTAGCCAGGCACGTATCATCAGAGCTAGGAGGATACTGTGGATTCTGTTTAGGATAGAGCAAATTAGAAACAGTTTTGAAAAGAGAATGTTGGTCATTCTCATTATCAGCAACAACACTGTTAAAATACTGCTGTTTAGATAAAAACAGCATCTTGTTTACCACAGCACATTGCTTGGAAAATTTCTGCTTGTCAGAAGGAAGTCCAGTGGACCTCCAACGACGTTCATACCTTCGCCTAACTTTTTTCTGGAGGTCAATTTCAGGTGTGTACCAAGGCGCTTTTTTAGCACGAATAGTAACAGCTCTACGCTTCGGTGGAGCATACGATTAACGAGGGAGAGGAGAAATCGATGGAGTTCTGCGGTGAGTCGTGGCGATACCGAAACGAGGAACGTCCTTGAAAGCGAGCGTATTTGTGGTCATCATTTTGTTTCAGGGAGGCCCTCATGATCAGCTGCGTGGAACAAGCAAAATGTTGACTGGGTTCCCACTTTAAACCTCGGTAAAAAAGAATTCAAGACAAACGAAGACAAAGAAAAGAAACAGAAGGCTGTAAATGAAAGAGCTGAAAGAGCAAAAGAACGAAGGAAGCGTGTCTCTGAGCAACAACAAGCCGAAATTGCGGAGAAAAGGAAAAATCTAAATCAGAGTGGTTATCGTGTCGCTGATATCTCCTTCTCCAAGGCGAGCACGGGTACCTCATCTGGAGACCTTGAAAATGCTGGCACTGCTAAAACGATGGAAATGGAGCAAGTGGAGCCCTCGTGTAGCACAACTGGTTCTATGAACGAAGCCACCATAGAATGTGTTGATGAGCTCGAAGAAATCACCTTAGCTTCTTCAAACGACGCTGAAACACAGACCGAAGAGTTTGAATACATGTCTTACAAGCCCACGTATCGAGCTCCCGACAGAGAATATTTTAAATCAGATGACAAAGTTCGCTTTTACACAGGACTGCTATCCTACCAGGTCCTCATTGCAACATTAAATCATGTGGCACCGCACGTGAGTCGACGGACTCAGACACTAGATCCTTTCCAGAAATTTGTTATTGTTTTGATGAAGCTACGACTCAATGTCCCGTTTCAGGATCTGGCTTACCGATTCATGGTATCAGTACCAACTGTTTTCCGCATCTTCTGGTCGTGGATAAATGCCATGGACAACAAGTTGAGTGGGCTCCTTCACTGGCCAGCGAGAGAAAATCTTTGGAAGACAATGCCAATGTGCTTCAAGTATTCGTTTGGCAATAAGGTAACAGTTGTTATTGACTGTTTTGAGGTTTTTATTGAAAAAAAAAAACCAACAAATTTGCTGGCAAGAGCACAGACATTTAGTTCCTACAAACACCACAATACTATTAAAATATTAATTGGCATCACCCCTCAAGGAACTGTTTCATTTGTTTCAGAAGCGTTGGGAGGATGGACCTCTGACAAGTTTCTTACAGAAAATTGTGGATTTCTTGACAAACTTTTACCAGGGGACATGGTTATGGCAGACAGAGGCTTTACCATCAATGAAAGTATGGGGTTGAAACAGGCTAAACTTGTAATTCCAGCGTTCACCAAGGGTAAGTCACAACTGGACCCGGTAGATGTGGAAAAGACGAGGGGAATTGCCAGTGTGCGCATTCACGTTGAAAGAGTTATTGGACTGTTGCGCCGAAAATATACGATTTTAGAGGGAACCCTTCCCACTGACTTCCTTAGGGGTAATCCTAATGGACCACCCGAAGCACAGGTTCCGATCATAGACCGCATAGTGAGGGTTTGCTCTGCGCTTGTAAATTTATGCCCCTCTGTAGTCCCATTTGACTAGCTTAGTTCATTAATTTAGGGGAACACAGCATCCCAAAACAGAGCCCGCTCTCTGACCACATTGAATGTCGACAATCTTTTTACTGTAGAGAGCTTTGAAATCATGACTTAACTTGTAGTGTTATAATTATTCTTTATTTGATACATACATTGCAATCTCCTTATTAAGAATCCACATTTTCATAGGTTATCGCAAAATATTTGTTGCTGCTTGGGAATTTAAATTATTAAGGGTTTTGAAAGGTTCTTGTTTCTCATGACAATTTTGTTTTACTCAAAGAATAATGACACTTTTGCCCAGGGCGAGGGAGAGGGGGGGGAGGGGGGTTGGGTGGTATGGTGGCCCAGCATTATCATAGTAAAATATGTAAGTTTTTGGGGAGAAAAGAGTAAGAAATGGAAAGAAACGACAAATACAAGCAATCAAAATCGAAAAAAAAAACGCGAGAAAAATAATATTGTAATAAAAATTAATAATATAAAGTAAAAAAAATATTTGTTGACAAATTAAAAAGTAAAAAAAAAAAAAAAAGAAAAGAAAGAAAAATAATTTAAGCACTAAAAATATTTTTGAAAAAGATATCAAAAAAAAAAGAAAGAAAGAAAAAAGAAGAAAAATCATTGTCAAAAAACAACATTGAAAATCAACATCGAAAATTAGCATTAAAAATCAACATTGAAAATCAACATTAAAAATCAACATTGAAAATCAACATTAGAAATCGAAAAAAAAAAGGAAAAAAAAGAAAATAAAAACGTTATTTCCGCGTGGCCTGTTGTTATCATAGAACAGGATGCTCTGCACTGGCACGTATATTTGACCTTTTTTGGGCTCCTGTGGTCTGACCTCAAATGAGGACGTGTCCTGTTGTTTGTATGAAGTGTGAAGTTTGAACACTTCAGCTGACGCTTCCCTTCTTCTGGCGGATTTCGAAACACAGGCAGGTGTAGAATTAGTTTTTGATTTCAATTTTTACCACATTATACAGTTTGTGTGCTGTTCAAGATTGTGTGCTGTTCAAGATTTATAATAATGTCAGCTTAACTGTATGTCGAGCTTACAGTGAACCTAACCTCAAAACATCTTCACTGAAGTAAATCTTTGCACCTGTTCAAATACAGCTGTATTGCACTCTTTTAAGTGCCACTGTTACAAATTTTGACTTATTACAGGCTGTCAAAGGGACTATGTCAGCTGGGGCACATGCGCAGTAGGGACCGGCTGGCACTAATTTGCATACAGCTCATCTCGCCCGAACGCTCGCCATTGTTTTCTATGTGCCGACAACACTTTCATACAACGCGGAGAAGCATTTACGTGCCTGTTTTTTCGGAATCATGGAAATTGACGTTGCTGTCGTCGAAAGCGAGTCTATTGTGGTGAGTCTAGCCTGTTTATTCGCGTTGTATATTGTCTGACGTGAATACTGCTGTCATTTTCTCTTCGGATCGATTGCGGCAAACACTTTTGATGACAATGACTTACTTTGTTTTGCTTTGGTTTTTAGACCGATCCTTGCATCTGCAAGAATACTTGTTCTCGAAAAACTACCTCAAAAACAAATGGTTTTCCCTGTAAAACTGCAAAGTGCATTGCACCAATTTATGTACTTGCGGCACGAAGAAATTTAAGTTATGTCAAAACAAACCGCTACGTTTGAATGTCTTACAAATGCAAAGCATCGAAGAAGATGTCCCGCGAACTTGAAATCGGTGGAACAACCGCACTTTAATTTCGCCGATACAAAAGAAGAATAAATTAAACAATCCAGACAAATCCTCTGATTTCCAGGTTCCCAAACTTTGCGTCTGATGGCGCTGCTGTCGTAAATTCTATTTCGTCCGCTGCCAGCACGACGACCGCCGCTAGTAGACATCACAATTCCACGAAATTAATTCTTCCAAAGCCAAATCTCAAAAAGATATTACTGCAAAAGCCGTCTGTATTTCCTTAAGACTGATCGTGAGCAAAAACTTCCTCAATTTTTCTCAAGATTAACGCGATTCAAACAGATAAAATCGGCTACTTGGAACCTTCGACAGCATTTGAAAAAGTTGGGCTAACGTTTTCAAAAGTTTTCTGACCATTTCGTGCATGCGCGTTGGATGATATAGTCCCTTTAAAGTCAGAAAGGGT
>JAEMWC010000479.1:240000-247500 GCA_016490735.1 Pachyseris speciosa
GGCAGAACTAAAATCAATATCCTTAACTCTTGCGTAGGAAACCTCGTTCACATAAGTTGGCAAGAGCTACGCGCATTTCACTTGCGTACATGCCATCTTTCCGTTGACACGTGCCCAGCATTCGATGTAAATCATGGCGCCGGCGACATGCGAACACGATTCAGCGAGTCCAGCTTTACAGCCTAAACAGTGAGAAGAGAGTATTGTTCCATCGGTGTCGGCTATAATCCATACATTGACGAGAGGATCATTCATTCGCTGCGAGTGACGAACTTTAGCAACAACAACGTACCTTCCGGAAATCATTTTGCTTTTTACCGAAGCCACAAACCTCGACACAACTTGGTTGTACGCTTCCAGGCTCTTGAAATGTTTAAACTGGTCATTCGTGTAGTAACTCCTCTGCAGAACTAAATAGCTAAACAAATCGGACTGTTCGATGGGTGGCAAACATTCCGGACTGAACTGATCGCTGGGGATATTTGCCGGGTCAACACCAACTACAGAAATCTTCCGAAGGTATCGTAGTTTTATGTGGCTTTCCAGGGATGCTGCATACTCAGAAAGCACAGGAATCCTTCTGCTAAGTTTCTCGATTTCATCTTTCCCATTTTCCTGGGATGAATCCATGTTGAATTCACAGAACAGCACAAAATACGCGAAAACTACACAGATCTGGCTAACTATTATCATAAATTTCACACTCTGATGGGCACAAATATGGCGGACAACCATATTTGGAAAGGCCTGTGACGTCACGTGAAAACCAAGAATATTCGCTTGCGGACGCATGGTATTTCACATCCCGTGGTGTCAGTCTCATTCGATCACGTTTTCTCGACTTCGTGTTCACGTTTGTTTTTGATCAACCTACGAATCATGGCAAATCCGGACCAACCACTCGGACAATGTAATCGAGCGTACATCTCGATATTCTGAAGTTCTCTTTCCACCAATTTTCAGCGAAATTTCCATGATAAGGGTTTCAAACTAGAATTGCATAAGTTCTCTGCCATGACCAATTTGAAGCGAAATCAATCTGATCAATCGGTTTCGCCTCGACTTCTCGAGGTGCTGCAAACATAAGAGCCGCTGAAATCTTGATACCCGAGTTTGCTGTTCAAGAACAAGAAAATAAAACGCGAGGACTACAAGAGCCGCAGCTTCCTATAAACGCGGGCATTTTATGCATGGATTTTATTACAATTTGCCGCCAATTCGGTTTGATAGTTATCGCGGCGTCGACAAAATCTGGATCGGATCGGATCGGATCACGGATCGGATCAAATCACGGATCGGATCGGATGGGATCACGGATGGGATCACGGATTGGAAAAAAGTAATAAAAAAAAGTATATTACAATGAACATTGGAGAAATGCTGACATACTGTGACATATTGCTTGACATATTGGAGTGTAGGCCCTACTGAAAGTAATTTCCCGCCATGGAAAGTGATTTCCCGACATGTAGTCTCCTTCACGGCTGTCGCCATGGACGAAAGCAAGCGGAAGGGACGCATTATTTTATCATTCAGTTATAATTTCTTTTTTTAACATCATCTCACGTGTCATCTCTACATGTCGGGAAATCACTTTCAGTAGGGCCTACCGTGTAGCATGAAAATTTTGCGGGTTCTAATTTTTGCGAATTTTGCGGATTGAAAAAAAAACTCTGCTTTTAATGGACTTGTGCCACTGGGGCACATGTTCGAGTGGCGCTTCTGCGGCGGCCTGCACAGATGTTCTTTCAATTCTTGAAACTTCAAGTGAACAAGAAAGTGTTATTATTATCGACTGAGTCTGTCGCATTGTGTTACAGTACGTAGGGCATAGTTTTGTATTTTATAGGCTGTTCCCAGTTAGATCTCAAAGTTTAATACTACATCTTTTGACTCGAAATCCCCTCTGCATTCTTACATTCATACTGCTTTCTTGTAAAATAATAATTGATAATATCGGTCGTGGAAAACCTCATTGCCGTATTAACGAAAGAGTGTTTCGTTGTGCATGGTAGGGATACGGTAGGCTTTTGTTTTGTTTTGTTGTTGTTCAGTCCCTTTGAGCAGTAAGATATTACAGTGATTACCGTATTATTCTCCATTAAATATGTAAGTAGAGTGAACTTTGACCAACATACCGTAAGATAAAAGTTGAAAATACCATATTAAGGTTTCTTCCACTCAAATATTCTGCTACTTGAAAAGAGAATCGCAAAAATTAGTTCCCACTGGAAATTTCAGTCATCTCGAACCGCAAAAATTTGTTCCCGCAAACCACAAAAAATCGACAATCCGCAAAATAAAACTCCCGCAAAATGTTCACGGTAAGCTCCAATATGTCACGCAATGTCACAGTATGTCAGCATTTCTCCAATGTTCATTGTAATATACTTTTTGTTTATTACTTTTTTCCCATCCGTGATCCGATCCGATCCGATCCGATCCGATCCGATCATGGTTTTGTCGACGCCGTAGTTATCGTGATTGATGGCAGGTTTACCTCGGTTATTTGAGCCAGTATAAACACGGTAGAAATGTAGCAACGTTTAGTCAGTAAACGTTTACCTCAGTAAATGCTCAAGTGTAAACACAGTTTGTCTACTAGAAATACCAAAGTGTTTGCTTTGGAATTTAGGGGTCTAGAAAAGGTATCCACAGTGCGTAAAATAGTTTACGGATTTCTGCTGTGTTATGTTTTCGCATGCCTCGTAGATCGCGTAAGCTGTTTCTTCCTCTGCTAAGCGCTGATTTCGTCGCAGGAACTCTTTGATGTCATGAAAACACAGGGGCACTTAACGAGCCAAATCAAGCAAAAGCTACAGAAAGGCATTTTTATGTACCTTATGGTGTTTGAAGTCTGTTGAAAGTGATGTTTTCGTAAGCTAGAAGAAGTTCATCTGTTCGGATTCCCTAGCTGAAATTTTTTATTGCTTTCTCTAGCACAGCCGATCCATCTGCTCTTGTAAGATTAACTGCTTCCTTCAAAAAATAACAGGAGATCTAGGCCATTGGACGGACCTTCAAGTACGTTCATAAAGTCTACGCCGAATGGAGAATGCAGCAGATGAATAGTGTATGTAGCACTTGAAGCGTACCGTTGAATTTCGAATGCAGGCTCACCACTGGGGCATTTCCGTATTTAGGGTTACAAGTTGTTTTCACAACACAACTCTCATCAAAACAGTGAACGGTGCCTGGTTCCAAGTCGGATATTGCTTCAAGGAATTCATTTCGACGATGGATAATGTCACTCCTTTGTGATTCTGATGGTATTTGCTCCTCTCCTCTAAATCTCAGTTTGTCCCAACAAGAAAACACACAAACCTTGGGTGCGGCTCGCTCCAAGCCAAGCGCTGCCCAAACCGAACGAATGTTATACAAAGAGGCCATTGAGTCCGCCTTGGAGGCAACTAACTGCTCTAACTGAGAGACTGTGATAGGCTCCTTCTTGGTTGTTTGATGGGCCAGCAAATGCTGCGCACCGGCAAGAGAACTCTTCACCAACGGATGATCAGAAGGAGACGGCTCGCCACCCAGCTGGTGAAACCAGGCAATGCTGTGAACTGCTGACTCCAGGGGAGATGCTGTCTTCGCCTCAGTCATCAAATGACGCAAATAAATGGCAAAGTGAAACGGAGAAGCAGGAAAAACTGTCAAGCCATGTTCTCGTGCCCAAGACCTCCATCTGTTGTAAGAAGACAAATTATTGGAGGAAGTACTGAGTGCTCTGCTAGCCAACGCAACATCCGGAAGAGAACTTGGGGAACCGCAGCCCGAAGATCCGACCACATAGTAGAGCTGAAAACATCTGCAAAATATAAACAAAAAGAACACACACGCACCCCAAAATGCCAAAAACAAATAAAAATGACCCGAACGCTGGAACAGCAAGACCGAGATGACAGACAAAACCAGCACGCCCAAATATATACACCTACTAATTACCCACGCCTAAACAAACATAAGATACCGATGAGAGCATATTTTCCCGCTAATTACCAAGTCAAACGCAGGAAAATACTATTCTCGCAAGAGTTTGGGATAATTTCGACCGTTATCATCGAGTTTTCCATCTTGATTCCTGCAAAGCTGCATTTTGAATTAGACTGAAACTTTCCAACCGTTCAAACGGTAGGTTTTCAAATTGTGACCATTCTATTGTTTCATCCCTCGAAAGCTATTGGTCAATTTGCAAAAAAATGTCCAGGGTGGCCTTGGGTCGAGTAGCCGCACTGTAACGCTTCAAGGGCTTGTTCACTTTACCGCGGCATCTTGCAGCTCACCAAGAAAGTTCACTTAACAACTCACCGGCATTAATGGAAGGAACGAGTAGCTCAAATTTGGTGGAAGAAGTTCTTTCTTTGGACATCGTTTGCTATTTTTGTAAATGCGTGTTTTTACTATAGTGGATCGATGCGTATTGTCAAGTGGTAGAAAGCTCGACAACACAGGTAACTTAAATAAATTGAAGCCAGCGCTTAGCATTTGGTTTAATCGTTGTTACTTTAGTTCGGGAATGAAATTTGTATTTTTGTCTCGACTGGATATCAATAACAATCTACTCGTTTTGGATACAAAGAAGTCGTTAGTCGAATTATTTGTTTGTTGTTTTGCAAGCGAACGACAATGTTTGGCCAAACACGGGACCAAGTGAGAACAAAAGATGATTTTTGCGTATTATTGCTGAAATTTTTGACGTTGCGTGGCTCATATGGTTGCTTTTTACCGTTTGTGCACGATTTGTTTGTTGGAGTGGCTAAACGATCAAACATTTGTTCGTAATGCGAAATTTTGGATGAACATGTTTGAGTTTAGATCAAACATGGAAAGCCATTTAATGCACTATTGTGAGAGGTGGCTAAACCATCAAACATGCTCGTCCAACGTAGCCTCCTTCGCAGACGTCTTTGGGCTCGTCACGCGTACCTTGGCCACGAACGTCTGCTGAACTGACCAACCACTTCCGTTCGCGGCGGTTAGCCAATCATAGTTCGTTTTCCAAGTTGTGGAAAGTAGGACTTCTTCAACCCCGGGATTATTTTCACAGACGATGCACGTGAATCGGGTGTCGATTTCCATTCTTACGCAGCCTGTTATTGGTTTCTTCAAAACAAAGGTTAACCGCCGGCGAACGGAAGTGACAGTTCAGTTCAGCAGACGTTCGTGGGCAAGGAACGCGTGACGAGCCCAAAGACGTCTACGAAGGAGACTACGTCCAGCGATGTTGGATGAAAATATTTCATCGTTTTTTGTTCCTAAATTTGTTTTCGAAAAAAACACACGCGTCGACTATATTGTTTTCTTGCAATGTTTTGAGGTTTTTGAACCGCGGTCAATTCTTGGCAGTCTGTCCTGTTGACTGCTCTAAACCTAAAATATTGGCCCATTAAGGAAAGGCATGCGGTGTTGCTCAATACCCATAAAAAAATAATAATCGTATAATATTATTATACTAGTTTCTCAATTTTAGCAGAATTAAAATAATAATAATAATAATAATAATAATAATAAATGAATAAAAAAAAAAAAAAAGGAGGGTTAGCATATGCTCCTACTTTTGTATGTGGTAACAATTTCTTAAACTAACGAGTATCTTCGAAAACAAATACCTGTTTGACTGGGGCAAGCGCAAACTAAAGAAAATCATCAAAATGAAGCGATTTCAACAACCACAGCTCTTATGTTTAGCCGGGTGAAACTTTTACGGTTCAATGGCATCACAAATTTTAACACTGATATTCTAACATTACCAACAGAATAACTTTGTTGCTAGACTGACGTAAGACAACTAAATGATAAAGTTAAATTTCAAGGCATGTTGGGAGTTCTACTCAGCAGTTTTTTTTAATTTGAGGAGAGTGTCACGAAATTTTATATTCCTTGTCCTGTTTTAATTTAGCTTGTTGTTTCAGTTTTTCGGTCTTTGTATTTTGTATGGTCCTAGTGTTAATTCAGCATTGCAGTGTAGTTTGTAATTAGAGCCTTAGCTTGTAAGTTTATTGTTCCTTCAGTTGTTAATTTAGTATAGTGCTGCAAATGTGGGAATATAAAGCCGCGGCTACACGAGCGATTTTTTGCTTGCGATGGTGATGCGATTTTTTTTTTAATTGTCGCGTCACCAGCGCGCAGTGAAAATCACCCGTGTAGCCACCCTCGCACAGGTGATGCGACAGCTCAAAAAATCGCAGAAAAAGAATCGCGAAAAATTAAACTCATTCAATTTCTCGCGATTTTTTTCTTGCGACGTTCAAGGGTGGCTACACTTGCGATTTTCATCGCGCGCTGGTGACGCGACAAAATTGAAAAAATCGCATCACCACCGCAAGCAAAAAATCGCTCGTGTAGCCGCGGCTTAAGGAACCATGCTTTACAAAAAGAATGTATGTAAAGTGTTAATTGTTGAACATTTATTATGGATATATAAGTGTAAGTTGCGTGATGTGAAGGTGTGGTTGGTTGTTGAAGTGGTGAACAGTTGGTCGACGAGAAAGAAGGTGACTTAGAGAGAAGAATTGAGAAGAGGTAGTTGAACGGCCTGAGGGCAAAAGACATTAGCAGACACCGACCAAGGTTCAAAGACAAAACCCATTTGTCAAAAGCGGTGTTCGTGGGCGTGAGGGCAGAAAGAAGAAGAAGAAGAGAAGTTTTACTAAGAGAAACGGCGAGTCGCGTTGACTTTAGACCTAGCTGCAAAAGGGAAGAAACACCAAGGAGGTAAAAGCGACATCGGCTGCCGAAAAGGTAACAAGGGAGGAATCTTTTGGGAGAACGGGAGTAAGGCTGGTGGACCACGTGTGGGTAGAGTATTTCGGTTTGTTGGGCAAGACATTCACAGAAAGAAATTGAAAGGAACTGAACTGTTGACTGTAAATATAAGAGTAAAGTAATTAGTAAATTTAGTATTATCTTTTAGGTTAAGTTAAAGAATAGAAAATTATTAAGAAAGGTACTTTTATATACCCAAATTATACTGTAATATTAAGCAAGTTTTGGGATTTACTATTTTCTACTTTCTTAAAATAAAATCATTAGCAAATATTGTTTTTAGAAGTTTCATGGTCGTGAGTTGTGCGTTTGTGGGAAAGGGTTTTTGTGTACTGTTCTCTTTAATTTCTGTATTGTATAGTCTTTTGCCGTTTTCCACCGTGGCATCACTGTATTAAGCATACGTGAATCAAACGACAATACATGGATATAACGAGCTTGAAAAACAATTAAAGATGGCGACTCGATGCGTGCCGATGGTACCCATTTAGAAATCGTTACGAATAAGGCCCAACTACAGGCAAAGATCTACTCAAAGTCAATAAAATCTTAAAATTCCGCCATATTTTAAAGATCACCACATGGCTCAAGTTGCGGCTTTAGCCTGTTAAAGTCCCGGATTGTGGTACCGACCGTTTATACGCTGGGCTGAGCTAGTGTGTTCAAGTTCTTTTCAGTGTTAGTTTTGTTAGTTAAAAAATGACTCATCGCTCGCCGCTGTAAAAGCTTTGTAAA